>VZTO01010779.1:46010-77118 GCA_013400615.1 Syrrhaptes paradoxus
TTAAGTATGAGCAGTATTCAAATTCTGTCCATTTTACCTGCAATGAGTATAAAACTGAAGAAGGAAATGCAGATGGTTAGACACATAATTTCATGATTTGTTTCTTTTTCTGTCTTTTGGCAAGTTTATTTTTTTAGCCATGGGTATCCATTACATTACATTACACAAGGCTTCAAATGCACTCTCAGAAACCAGGTTATGGTGTTTGTCTTCCCAAGTAACCCTTAGGTGTGATGGAGCCCTGGCTTCCTGGAGGTGGCTGCACACCTGCCTGATGATGGGAAGTGGTGAATGAATTCCTTGTTTTGCTTTGCTTGTGTACACAGCTTCTGCTTTACTTATTAAACTGTCTTTATCTCAACTCATGAGTTTTCTCACTTTTACCCCTCCGGTTTTCTCCCCCATCCCACAGGGGAATGAGCAAGCAGCTGTATGGGCCTTCAGATGGCTGGTGTTAAGCCACAACACTTGTCCAAGGATGTTAGCTATCAGCTGTCTCTGACTAAGCCAAGAGAAAATGATGCTTCCAGTTTCATGGACATTTATCTTCTGAAACCTGATGACATTATATATTCATAGGAACACAACACTGGAAATAAACTCGTCAATCAATAGTAGGTGCCACTCCCAGGCCAGGCCAGATTGGGACAGTCGGATCCAATGTTGCAGTTAATCAATTTGTATAATCTCATTCACAAACAGGTTAAAAGTTATTAAGTTTTGGGTGTTGTGGGCTTTTTTTGTCCTCATTCTTACTAATATATTTTAGTCTGAATTTCTGTATAATACAGACTGAAGAACTTCTCTAAATAAAATGTCCATTAAGTTGTGTTACAAGTTGGTATTTCTTATAGGCAAATATCCAATCCTAATTTGAAGAAATCCAGAATGATAGAGAGCTCATCCCTTTCCTGAATAAACAATTCCAAAGGTCAATTACAAAAAAACAACCTACCAGACACAAACAAGAAATTGTATGCCTGATTTCGTGCCTTATTTCATCTAACTTCAGCTTCCAGCCTTGGGATATCCTCTTGCCATTTTTGAATGACAAAGTCATGTAGCATCAGAAATCAATTAGTTCTAAGGTATTTATCCACAGTGCTCAGGTCACCTCTTAATCATCTCTTCAAGTAAATAATGTATTGAATTGCTGGAACTACCCCAAAAGGCATAATTTCCATATCTATAGCCATTATTTTACCTTTAATAGTGCTTTCTAAAGTATTTACATGCTTTTTTTTCTCATAGTTCTTCTTAAAGGCAAATTCTAGATCTGTCTGTCTTAGTTTATTTAACACTACTCTTTAGAGTAGAGTTAGAGGTTTAGCACTACTCTTTAGAGTAGAGTAGAATAGAGTAGAAACAATTCCCTCCTTTTTTCTGCATAAATGAGGAAACTTGCAGAAGACTGCCAGTTCCAGAGTACCCTGCACTCCCAGTGTCTCAGACTGCCAGCACATATGAACAGAACCCCTTATGTAAGATGACAGCCAAGCAACCACATGAAGTTGATTTGTTGCAAATACAAAGTGCCAGAGATATCCTGCATGTCAGAAAACATTTTATGTAGAACACTGAATGGAAAAATGAAGGAAAGCAAAACAATATCATTACATAAAGCAAAGGTAAGGTTTGACCTTCAGATCCTTCAAAAATAAGTTCACCATATTTTATAGAATAAAACCTGCCATATGGAAGATATGTCTAGGTATCATAAACTAGTTTGGAAGTAAGATTACCTGGAAAACAAACTATAAATACCCTGGGTTAGGTTGTTTGGGTTTTTTTTGTTTTTTGTTTCCAGACATGAAAACAAGAATATTCCTTCTCTAACGTAGCTTAATGTTAGCAATTCTTGCTTTACTGTTTTGTCCTCTGAGTTTTACTTGACAATGTTGAATTTCAGCTGATCGATTGCTCCAGCAAAGAGAGATTATTGTCCTGACAAACGACAATCACAGAGCACTAATGTGTGCTATTGGTACAAGACTCCTCTGCAGTTGTAACTTTGATCCTTCTTTTGATGTGCACCTCAGATACTACCCAAGGAGTTTTAGGGTTTTTTGTAAATACAGAGAGTATCATCTGTGATGGTTATAGATGCTTGCAGTGAGACACTTTCCATCAGGTTCATTTTGCCTGATTGCAAGTGTTTGTAATGCAGGTCGATCTGAGCTATTCACACAGGGACCATTTTGTAGTCAGTGGAAGAAATTAGCATTCTCAGGGCACATCTAACCTATTTTAGTTGTTTACTACAGAGTAAGTGCTGATAACTCTACTGACTTTAGATTTTTTAATGTGGTCAGATGCTATGACTGGTTCCTAGAAATTTATGCCAGTGTATGTGGGGGTCACCTCTTCCTCATATTACCATTTAGCTTCTTATTAACTTATTAAGCAAATCCAGATAAAATGTTACTTCATTCTCCTAGAGTGCTCTGTCACTACAGACATCACAGTTTCTCCTTGCCAGCTCTCTGGTTTGAGGACTCCAGGTCAGAGTCACACTGGTATGACTTTTTCTGCTATTTCTTGAGGAGCCTGAGGACATGCTCGTGTGGACATTTACTGTTGTCACAGCAGCTGCTGTCTTCTTTGTCACCTGTGTCTATGTACTGTAACAAACTGATTAAGGCTATTTTTGGCCTGACTCTTTTGCCAAGGTCACTTTCTCCAGCTAGAGGTGTGGAAGACAAAGTGCTGCTCTTCACAACTGTTGAAAGTACACAGGTTGGCCAAAACTAGGTGGGCATAATAATGTGTCACTCTGGGTTCTCCTGAAATAACCTTTAGAGTCTACAGATGGTTTTTGTCATGCTAAATGTTGCTATAGAGTTGAATTTTATATCTGTGCCATGGGGCTCAGAAGTCCTCATTTGCTTGGAACAAAGAAACGGAATTAAGCTTTATTTCTCTGGAGTTGCAGAAATTAGTTTCATCTTGGTCTATGTGGGCATTTTTTCTCCCCCTTACTACTTAACTAATAAAAAAAAATATGTGCCAGCCAAGCAAGGCATTTCACTAAGTGCCTTTGCTCTGGGCAGCTGTAATAGCCACAGACTAACAAATCCTATAAATAAAACTGTTTTTCAACCAGGGAAGACTGACTGATAAAAGGTCACTAAATGCCTCCCTGCTGGAGTGTGAAATCAATGAAAACTTTAATCTGGTATGATCTGGCAATTTGTCAGGTTTAGAAGAGCTCATGTGAGCTAAGGATGTAGGACACAGCAATGAGAAAAGAAGAAATAAACCACAGACTCAGAAACCAAGTGCCACACTGACAGACCTGAAACAAAGAAGAAGAGGAAGGATAAACTACCTGTTCAGCTAAAAAATAGCTATTTGTGTTTTCCCTCCACCATCATATTTCTTTTTTATGTCTTCTGCTAATTCGTGTCAGAGCAGTTAAGCAGGATAGACTAAAATCACTGAGAGACGCACATTTTGCTGCTTGACTGTTGTCCTCTGGGTGGTGGGTAGGCAGGGGTTTACCAGCCCCAGGTAAATTTACAAATGAAAGCACAGTCAAAGACTGTGAGGAGTTCTGAAAAGTGTTTATAATAGAATCATCAAAGAGTCTTAGAATACCAAGTTGGAAGAGACCTCAAGGATCATCTGGTCCAACCTTGCTTGGCAAAAGCATGGTCTACGCAAGATGGTTCAGCAGCCTGTCCAGTAGAATCTTAGAAGTCTCCAATGTTGGGGGATCCACCACTTCCTTGGGGAGATTCTTCCAATGGCTGATTGCTCTCATTGTGAAAAATTGACCTCTTGTGTCTGATCAGAATCTTCCTGGGTGTCACTTGTACCTATCAGCCCTTGTCTTTTCTGTGTGACTCCTTGTAAAAAGGGAGTCTCCGTCTTCTTTGTAGCCATCCTTTAAACACTGCAACATGGTGAGAATGTCTCTCCTAAGCCTTCTTAAGGCTGAAGAAACACAGTTCTGTCAGCCTTTCCTCACATGGCAGGCTTCCCAGTCCTTTGATCATCTTTGTGGCCCTTCTCTGGACCCTCTCCAGCCTGTCCACATTTTTTTTTTATCTAGCGGGGCCCAAAACTGACCGCAGTATTGCAGGTGTGGCCTGACCAGTGCTGAGTAGAGTGGCGTAATGACTTCTTTATCTCTGCTGGTGATGCCCTTGTTGATGCAGCCCAGCATCCTGTTGCCTTTCTTTGCCGCAGCAGCACTCTGTTCACTCATATTGAGCTTGTTGTCCACCAGGACCCCCAGGTCCCTTTCCGCAGAGCTGCTCTCCAGCTGGGCAGATCCCAGTCTGTGCTGCACTCCTGAGTTATGTTTTCCCAGATGCAAGACCTTACATTTGTCTTTGCTGAACTTCATACAGTTCCTGTAAGTCTGCTCTTCCAGCCTATCCATGTCTTCCCGCAGGGCGGCTCTCCCTTCTGAAGTTTGGTATCATTGGCAAACTTGATCATGGTGCACTTGTACCATCATCCAGATCACTTACGAAAATATTGAACAGTGTTGGGACCAATATCATTCCCCTAAAGACCCGACTGGTGTGAGATTGCCAGTTTGAAAAGGAGCTATTTCATAAAATTTGGGAAATTTTATGAAATAGAGGAAATTCCTTGTCCTCCAATAGATCCTGTGGGATCTATTCCAGCTGACTCATGAAAAGCACAGGTTACCAATGAAGTAATAAAAAAATGACTCTTCCAAATCTGATGCCCCACATTGTGATGGAGATATTCAGACAGTAGCTGGGTTATATAAATCAGAATTAGGTACTACCTTTGAGATATCTATCATCTATTGAAATTTGGTGGAAAGCGTGAAATTGGTGAGTTGAAAAGTTGCCAAAGAATCAGACTGACCCACACAGGTGTGTACACAGATCAGGACTGCAAAAGCTTTGCTTGCAGTTTCTTTATGCTAAAGCTAAGCCAAGCAGTAAAGAATGATGTTGCACACTGCAAGGCATTAGTGTGGTAGAAGCTGATGACAAAGCTTGATGCAAAAATATCCTAGATATCCTAAATAACCACAACAAAAACTTATAGTAACTTTAATGCTATGAGAGATTTTCCTCATGATACAATAACTCTTCACTATTAATTTTTAAGTTCTTTGGGGATCATTTTTAGTCTGTTTTTTTCTAAGAAATTAGACTCTGAATTTCTCAGTCTCTGTATATGTGAATGCCTGTCTGTTATCCCTAAATAACATTTGAACTACTTAGCCAACTTCAAAAAAGTTAACAGCAACATAGAAATCCCAAAGAAAATTAAGTTCTTGTAACTTTTATGAGAATAGGCCACCCGGCTGAGGGCAGACCCTTGTTAAGTGCTTTATGTGAGAGAAGCTCTGAATCAATATTAGTCCCCAGAGACATACCATGAGGAAGAGAATAAACCTTATCAATATTCCAGCTACCAAGAAAACTTCAAATGGACCTCTATATGAACCATGAGACATACATTTCATATGGGTTTATAAGTTCCAGCACGCACAGAGCTATTTCTATTTTTTGTTGTTGTTTTTCATAAAGGGCACAGGGTATCCAAATCTTGGTCCAGGATGGGTTGTTAGATAACTCTGACCTATTGGATGTGGGCACAGAAGCTAATTCCAAGACACCTGATGAGGCGAGTTTGGGGTAAGTTTTCTCCTTATCTAACCATATCTATTTCTTGCACTATATGTTTCAATTAAAGGTTAATACTCTGTTTAATTCTGTTTTCAGAAGTATCGTATAATTTTGTTTACTGGGACATGACAGCAATAACATCTCATAGGAGATTCATTTGCAGTTAATATTTTTGCTAATGGTCTAACTTCAGCGTGACACAGCGAAGCAGGGTCCTTGAGGAGATTAGTTTTACATTAAGGGAGTTTATTCAGAAGTAGGATGAGAAGTGATAGTTTCAGACAGTCTGTGGATCTGATAATCTGTTCTCTATGATAACTAGAAAAAAAGCCTCCCATCATCTTCATTGGCCTTGGGATCAGGCCCTCAGAGGATGGTATACACAATGTAAGTCCGGGTTTTGCCTGGGGTTTTTTATGGAATTTAGCCAAGATGCACTTTTTGCCAGCTCCCAAAGTAGATGACCAGACATCATAAATTGTTTACATATTTTTTCTTATAAATTGAAAATGTCCCAGTAGAGCTGTCCACCTCCTCCTGATTTGTCAGTGCAAAAGAACCTTAAACAACACATGCCTTATTAAAGCTCATGCATTTTCAATAGCAGCTTTTAAAAAGATAGCTCAATGTGCCAGCTCTTGTGGCATTGCTCCCATACAATTTTTCCTGTTTATGAACAGGGAAACTTTTGGTAAATTGGATACAACACTGTGCAACAACAGCTAACATACTACAACTTTAATTAATAATGCTAGCATATTACCTTTACACAGTATGTTCATTGAAAGCTATCTAAGTTTATTTTTCAGGACTATATAATTCAGTATAATTTAATTGGGTTTGGTGATAAAAGCACAGAGAGATGATTAATGTTTAGGTGTTCTTGTTTGAATATGAAAGAGATACAAACTTTCTTTTCACACAATTCCAGGTTTAATGTGCATATTGTCACGGTTTAAGACCACCCAGCAATAAGCACGATGTAGCCTCTCACTCTCTCTTCCCCTCCGATAGGATGGCGAGGGGAATTGGAGAATAAAAGGTAAGAACTTCGTGGGTTGAGGCAAGGAGGGTTCACTCACTACCTATGGACATGGGCAAAAGACTCAAATTGGGAAAACACAAAAACAATTTAATTTGTTAAACAATCAAAACCAGAATAAGACAATGAGAAAGAGCACTACATCTTTAAAAAGTTATCTCTTACATACCCTTCCCTTCTTCCTGGCTCAAAGGCTTTGTTCCTAATTTCTCTACTTTCTCCCTGCCTTGGTGGTGCAGGGGGACAGGGAATTGGGGTTGCGGTCAGTCCATCACATGCTGTCTCTGCTGCTGCTTACTCTTCAGGGGAGGGCTCCTCACAGCCTTTCCTGCTCTAGTCTGGGGTCCCTCTCACAGGACGGTCATTCACAAGCTACTCCAACATGAGTCCTTCCCACAGGCTGAAGTTCTCCACTAACTGCTCCGGCGTGGGTTCCTTCCATGGAGACACTGCTTCCTTCAGGCACAGCCACCTACTCCAGTGTGGGGTCCTCCACAGGCTACAGGGTGGTATCTGCTCCACTGTTAAATCTCCATGGGCTGTCAAGTTCCATGGGCTGTATGGGGACAATGAGTGTCACCAGAGACTTCACCACAGGCTGCAGGGGAATCTCTGCTCTGGCACCTCCTCCCTCTCCTTTCTCTTCACTGACATTCATGTCTGCATAGTTGTCTCACATCCTAATTCTCTCTCTACTGCAGGTTCTTTGGCTGGCTTCTGAAAAAACTCCTGGCTCTCGGGCAGTGAGTGCACTGTGTCGGCTGAACCAGGGCTCCAGCAGAGACTGGGACTGCAGAGGTGGGTCAGGTAGTAGTGGAGGCTTGTCAGGCAGGTGGATGGACTCGTTGTTAAATGAGGAAGCACTTACTGGAAATAAAAATATGTACGTTTGTTATTTGGGTCATTGCGACATCTTTGCATTAATTCCTTAATGTCTTTGCTAAAGTTACCTTATTGTTATTTCATAATGTCACCTACCAGACAGAAGTCGTTATATCCCCCATCAAATTACTTGTGTTTTATTTTGCCATATTTTGTAAATGTGACCAAGTACTTCACCAGAAATTAGCATACTAGAAAAAAATTGTGGTGTTATAACCATTACTAATGTATCTGAATCTTGCTTTATGAAATGTTAACTACATCAAAAGGACATAAAATCTGATTGTGAACAAATTTCTCTAAGAAATTACATTCGCATTCAAGAATACATAATTGCATTTTATATATATTTTTTTCTTTTTGTAACTATTGAAAATAATTAGTCCTCTTTGACTGTAAGCACAGTTTCGTGGAAAAGCACAAAGAACATAAGCTACTTGGACAGTACTTAAGAATGGAAACAATGGATAGATAAAAGCTTAATGCTGTTTTTTATTTTAAAAGTTTAATGAAAACTCTAATCTGCTTACACAGGCAGATTGAACAGTTTTCCTTTTGCTTTTTTTCCAATCATCTGAAGAGAGATGCTATACAGTAAGTACTTATGGAATAGGAAAGAGTATCAAAAGTAAGGATTAGTCACCCAAAACAGTGAGCATTTATTCAACTACTTTACTCCAAAATTATTGTGCTTCATGACTAAAATGTTTCATTACAAAACAATGCTCCTTGGTTGTGAGGGAAGTCATCTTGTTACCAATAGAGTAAGGCCATGAGTACTTTCACGTATTCCACACTACCTAAGAGGAAGTTTGCAACCAAGATGTTTAAAACAAATCATTTGTTTACAAAGCCTTTGGCAAACAATAGCCTTTCATTCCTTATCGGGGCCTTTGACAGGCAGTTGCTGTCCTCTGCAACAAACCCCTGTTTCATTTTATCCCTTACATCTGGAAAAGGAAATCGGGATCAATTATAGCATGAAGTCTGCACCTCAAAACCCAAGGAAGAAGGAAAACTTGAACACTTGTATTTATTTGTACTAAAAATGACATAAATGTAATTCATACACAATTTATGCCTTGTTGCCACAGCTGGAAGAGTATAAAAGAGTTTTTCTGTAAATGAGAAATAGGGATTGTGTAGTTTAAGAAGAGATGGTTTAAGACAAGGTATTATTTTCTCTTATTGTTTAAAGCATTTTATAATGTGTATATCATTAAATTTTCTATTGCAGCCCAGACTCTAAAATCATAAAGTTGACAACAGAGTCTTAAAGCAAAATTACATCAATAGTACAGCAAAGGGAACTTGAGTCTAAACCACAGAGACTTAATTGAATTGAAGTTTTCCAGAACACCTCATATGAGCTCCCATAAGCAAGATCTTTTTTCGTTTCTGAATATGAGATCATGAAAATAATTTTAACTAACTGAGACTGCTATGACAGCAGCACAGAGATGGAGGACAGGCAGGTCCAGCACTAGCAATTAGCTGGTCTGAGCCCCTGTTTGTATAGGGCTCATACTTCTCACATGAAACCAGTACAACCAGGACAACATGATTCCACCAGACAGCCTGAACACTTCCAGAAGCTTCAGAAACACTAAATGTTATGAGAGAGTTTCCAAGTTGTATGTAATATATACAGATATAATGGAATATGCTTCCAGTGACATTCTGTTAGGCCATTTCTCTGTCACAAGTGAAAGTGATAAAACATGAAGACAAATAGCTGCGGAGGATGCAGATCACATCTTTGAAAAAGATCTCAGATCTTGTTGTAAAAGCAAAGAGCCCAAAGTCTCAATTTATGGTGCAACTGCAATAGACTTTGCAATGGCTGCACAACTGGTTTCCAAGCAGCCCTAGGGAAGAAGCTGCTTTCCTTTTCAACAAGCAGGTATTGGAATGACAAATGTAAAACTTGGATATCATGGGGCATAAATGCAGAATGCCGAAAGATGCTGACCTAAAGTGAACTTCATCATATGCATTCATTCCACTTAATAAAAACCAGGGAACCGTAGGAGCTGAATTACAACTTTGCAGACCTGAACATGTATCCTTTCCTCGGTGCTGATTTTTCTTCTCCATTTCAGCGCTCCAGGATTCTTCCTCAACTGTAGATGACCCCAATTTTTACCTTGCCCCGAGGAGAAGGCAATGTTGTACTTCACTGGCACCTTTATTTTTGGGGACTTCAAAGTCCTTTAGAAATATAAAGGAATTTAGCATCACGTGCCTCTCTGAGGGTGAAACTTATTCCTGTGAGGATTTGCTGATGATGATTCAGGCAATAGCAACAAACTAGTAGGGAATAGGAGGGTGAGAGAAGTATTCACTGCAAAATGTAACACAAACAGCAGACAAATATTTCTCAGGCCTAGGCAGTCACAAGAAGTCTTGCATCTCATTTCTTTTATCTCCAGACTTCAGAAAGCAAATCTTTTTCTGAAAATAACTGAACGGGTTGGACTTTGGCATTTCTCTCCCAGGATGAATGGGAAAGCAACACATTATGAGGCACTGTTATTGTGTGCTTTTCTCTGTTGCAGAGTCTTTTTCCTATAAAGTTAGTTGTTGTTGTTTGTTTGGTTTTTTTTAATATGAAGATACTTTCTGCTACACTTCTGAAAGAATCGGAATCCATGTCCCGCCCTGCTCTGCAGGGATGTACCTGGCAGCCAACAGGTACAAACAGCTGCCTGTGTCGCCTGTTAAGAGGCATAGGGATCTGTCTGGCCACTGCAGCTATGATTGCTTGGGATTCTGCCAATACACAGAGGCACCAAGTGTTTGTTAGCCACCAGAAAAAGCCAAGGTCAAAACATCACTCCTTCCCTGAACACCTTGGAGCCTACTTCCTACCTGTGTCCATGTGAGGCTCACAAACAAGGCACACATGGACACAGGTGGCTATCCAAAGTTGCATCCACTGCAGATGCTGCAACCAAAATTTTACATGAAAATCCAAATTTCACATGAATGACAAAATAAATCCTCTGAACTTGGCTAAAAATAGATTAACAACAACAGATGTCTCAAATGGTTTCTCTCTATGTGAGAAACAGTGCTTAAATTATTCAAGTTTTTTTTGTATATAAAAGTATTTTTAAGGATCTGTTTATGACAGAAGTACTTGATCCAAATAGCTACTGGCTGGAGTGGAGAGGTTCTTTTTGCTTTCAGTACTGTTTCCATCAGACCTGTGGAGACACACTATTCAGCAACTTATTCAGTGTGATCTGAATGCTACCTCTGAGAAAAGCTGTTGCGTTTGATCACGTACTATCAGTCATGGAGATATAAACTGTGAATCAGACTGACACCTACAATACTTTTCATGATGTTTGCAAAGCCTGCCATTCCTCTGAAGACTACACCATTGGGTAGCCTGAATGAGAGAGACTCAGCATCAGCTCTTGGGCTGAAATAGTTGCTGCCAGTCTTCACTGGCTGCACATGGAAAGCAGTTATTGATCAGCCTGAGGAAGGGACTATTGATGTCACAGTACCTAACAAATCATAAAAAACTTGCATCCCTCTCATCTAAGAAAATTATCTACATGCAGATGAGATAGGGTGGCCAAAAGACTATCTAGCACCATGGATTATGGCTCTGGAACACTGTGACAGGAGTTGTTTTTCTGTTTCTCTCCTTCCCTCTACTACCACTAATGCTAAACTGCTTTGTATCACATGTTTATCACTGGTTACTCCTCCATTGCATCCCACATTGAGCATTTTCTACTCCTCTGACCTGTCTTAATGCACAGAAATAACAAACTACTGGTGGATTTTTTGTGTTTTAGAGTGGCTGCTGGGCGGAAATCCACCATCATACCAAGAAGCAATTAAAGTAAGATTGATTAATAACAGGACAAAAAAAACCCCTCCCAGTGAAATGCACAGAAAGCATATGACAAAGTGAGGGTGTAAACATGGGGCCAAGGATGGAGAGTATTTTTTTTAAACTTTATTTTTTACTCATGAAAACCCATTGATCCATTTGGAGTAGCAGCTTTTAGCTTATCATCAAATGCCATGTTTCTTTCTTCATCTGATTTAATATAAAAAAAAATCACAGTGAGCTTTCGTAATAGAAATTTATTTCTTGACAACAGGAAGCAGCCCCCGACTACCACCTGCAACATTCAGATTTTTTCATTAAAAAAGCTTTCCCTGCACAGAAAATATAGCAGATCACAGATACACTTTCGATGGCATTTATCTCTTGCCTATATAATAATTCTGCACAGCAATTTACAATGAATTTTTGAAGGATGCTCTGGGAATGATACCTTTTATTGGTGTTTTGCTGCAAGTGGACAGTAACCCTTATTCCTAACATTTGATGCACAGAATATTCCACCACAGTTTGTGTTGGAGAAATCTCCGCTGTTTCTTTTATTTCAGTTATTCATTCTCATTCCAAAATGAATCATAACTCTCCAGGTTTGTAGCATTTCTGGAAACCAGGGAAAACTGGTTCTCTTTCCTGTCAGCCTCCAGACTTCTAGAAGGGGCTGTTACCCACTCCATGGCCTTTTCTGCACTAATGGGCAGAGCACAACTTTCTGTTATGCACAGGCAGAGCAGAATAATAGACTTTGGGAGAAGGGACAATTTAGTTAAAACTGTGTGAAACAACTGTGCAAAGCTGTTGCAATTACAATATGATTCTTTAGGAGAAACTTTAACTTTCTTGAGCAAAGATGGGTCAAAACAGCTTCCTGTGAGGCAAAGATACATCATATTACTGCTGTACTCAGCAATTTCATTATAAAACCAGGGAAATTGGAATGTGAATTGGAAAAATTTTAGAAGTACTTTAGTCATCTGCACTGCCCTCAGCAGCTCACATGCAGAAGTAGAGGGTTGGGCATTTTTCCTTAAAATGCCTTCACCACCATGATGCACCATCCTCATTGTCTTTGCCAATGTGGTTGTTAATGGTCTGAAGGCAAGCACGGGATCCTGAAAGTAGGAAGTATTAGAACTGTCATATGGATTTCTTTTGTTTTTTTCACCAAAATAGCAAACCTGTTTGTCTTTGGACTCTCTTCTCTAAAAGTATTTTTGCCAGGACTGGCCTCTGAATGGGATAAGGAGCAGGAAGTGAAGCTGATGATAAATATTCAAGAAACCTTTTTTAAATTCCTGCTTGGTGTCAGTAGAAACTCTCAAAATTTGTGGGGGAAATGCACATGTACACAGAATGGAGAAGACAATTTCAAAACACACAGCAAAACACTGCTCATGGAAATCTCCTGTCCCTGTTGAAGACAGCAGATAGTGGGTGTATGATCCTGAACATGTTACCTTGCCCAGCATGGAATCAGCAAGTACACTGTAACGTGCTGCATGTTGGGCTTTAGTGATGGGTTTGTCTGGCAAATAAACTTCTGTTTCTGTTATGTTGAGTTAACAGGAGACCTGATGCTCTCCCTCCAGATGTTTCTGTTGAAATGGATAATTTGCATTTGGAATGGCAAACTTGTCTCCCAACTAATTAATATTAAATTGTAATAATTTACCTGTTTATCTGGCAGCAGCTATCTTTGCAATCTGTTGCAACAAGGAGTCAAAGCATCAGCTCTTAGACACCCTTTTCGAATAGGCTGTCTCAAAATGTGAACGTTAGGCTGGAAACTTCCTTATAGTGCAGGATGTGTTCAAAAGCTGCAAATGTAAAGATACACGTGGGCCCCTACAACAGTTGTAGCTAATTCCCTCTTGTTTTTCAAGGACTAACAAAAGCAGAAGTAGCTTAGTGGCAAAAGTAACTGAAAGTGATAAATTTCAGCAGCTTCAGCTTTCACATCATAATCCACGGGGGCCAAGTGAGAGGGTGTCTGAAGACTGGTTGACACCTGGCACAACCACGTAGCCCTGTGAGATGTCACTATATTCATCAATATTTCTGTCTCCCTAGAATGTGTTTCTTAGCAGAAAACCTTCAGACAATTCTTGCTGAAATAATTATTTTCTAGGCGTTCACAGATAGCCCAGACCATAATATCCTGATGTTTAAATCTGCATGGACCCTTCAGCCCTTTAATTTATTCTGGCTTCATGTGTCTGGGCTCTCATCCAGGGTTGAATTTTTTCCATAAGTTGCTTGTCTAAAGTTTATCTGTCATTTTTAAAATTGTGTTTTGATCATCTATAGTAAGAAGAGATTAACAAATTAAACAGGGACGAGTAGTTAGGAAAATGGAGAATTTATTTTAAAACAGATTTTAAATGGACGGTTTGGGCAACCTGGAAAGATGAGGACTGAGTGGGAGATGTTTACATTTGGGGGTTAATAATAGGGAGTAGTACAAAGTTTAAAAACTATGATCTGGGAATAAATCTTTCTAAACTGAATACTAGAAGGACTCTAACATCAAGGGGAATCCTGTAAAGAGGTCTCAGACAGTCATGGAGATGAGGAACTTGAATCATTACAGTGCAAGTGCTTAAATCATGGAAACTTGGAGTGTGATTTGTTCAAGGAGAGATTGTAGAATAAGGATGAAATAGAAGCTTGAAATTAAACTGCACAATATCAGGATAAGATAATTTGTTTGGCTTCCCAAAAAAAGGGAATGAAAGGAGGCAGGTCATGGTGATTTTGTTATGCTCTGTTCGTAACAGTGTTTAATTAGTTCACTGCATAGTTCCTGGGGTCTACTGTTGCCTGCAGGCAACAGGAAGAAATATTATTTTCTTTCTCGATGTCTAACTTCGCTTTTGGGAGATACAGAAAATTGGTTTTCTTCTGAAATATCAGAGATTAGCTACAGCTGGAAAAGGTCCCCTGGGCAGAGTATTTTGGTACCTCAGTGACAGGCAGAAGCTTTTCAATGTCCTGTTAGTGGTGCCTCACATGGCAACAAATCTCTCAGCTTGAAGTTGGAAAAAACTTCCCTCTAACCAGAATGACAAGGACCTTAGGTTCTTTGACTGTCCTCTGTGCTCAGGGCATGATCTGCTTTCTGAGATTCTCTGTCATTTACAGCTATCATGCAGCTGTGGAGACCTGGGATATTGCTGATTATCCTGTTCTTCCCCTGGTGCACAGAGTGTGGTAGGCTTTGGGTCTCAGGTTTGTAGTGGGGGTGGAGAAACAATCTGTGCTTTACAGTAGGCAGATATTAGGAATAGCTCATGTGGTCCTCTTGAAACTTACTGGCTGTGGCCAGTAACTCATAGCTGTGTGGATGGGTCTCAGGTGTCTTGATGGTCTCACCCAGATCTGTCATCCAAAGTGATTCACCTGCATTCAGCAGAGTTTGTTCATGATGAGCATTCATCACCAGAACTATAGACAAGTAATGTACAACTTCAGAGTGGTGATTAGTTCAATCAATCATGCACAGATGTGCTTTTTCCATTGTAGCAAAGTGAGACCTTGATCAGATATGTGCAGAACAAAAGGTAGGAGGTTTCTTGATCTCCTGATGGGGAAAGGTGATGGGTTTGCTTTTGGTTTTTTGTTTGGTTATATTGGTTTGTTTTCTCCACTCTTCTTTCACAAAGTTTCCTCCCAAAATGACACTTATAACTTTTTCTCCTTATCATTAAAAAGTCATTATCCTCTCTGACAGATCTAATTAAAGGATGCAAATAATAAGGGAAGTGGATATCTTTCTGCTTTCCCAGATGGTTTGCAATACCAAATAGAAATTCTTTAGTACAAGAAGAATATTTCATTTGGGTTCACCTCTCTTTTCCACTGACCATGACATTAAATTTGCAGAAAGCAAATACTTTCAGTTTACTTTTGCATCCTTGATGTAGGAGACAAAAGCAAAGCAACACAGAATGCATGACTAATTTGAAAAATGCAAAGTTTTTTCTCTCCTGTGACTTATCACAAAGTCTATGCCACCTACAACAAGGAAACAAAAATCTTTTGACATATTTTCGGTTTAAGATAGGCACACCCAGACTTACATCTTAAGACGGCTAAATTGCCATCTTCTCTCTGTGTGACTATATGGGGAATTAAAGGTGACTCTTGCTGAAAGGTGAGATTCTTCACTGAAAGCCCAAAGTCTGGTTGTTGATCTTCATCAGCTCCCTGTATCTTCTACCTTAACAATGTATAAACTGTGGTGGTGGGGAAAAAAACTTTGGGTTTCTGGTGGGTCAGGTATGACCAGGAATGACCTCAGTGGGATTTTTCCATGCCCATAATCTGTCCCTTTCTTTTGGACCCAATCACAAATACTCTTCATTTCAAAATTCAAAGCATTAATGTGTGGTGGATGGATTCTCTCTTTAGCTTTACTGCACGTCACTTTTCTGTGAGGTAACAAGAATATAGGTCTGTGCATACTCATAGGCCCTGAAGGGCCTTGACACTCAAAAATACAGAAATCTGATGCATATTTTACAGTGGCCTGTAGTTGAGATAAACTCACAGTGATCTAAATTTTTTTTTAAATCGCAGCTAGAATTAACTCTTATGTTAATTGTAACCAGTATGACATTTTCACTTAAATAAATCTCATGAGACAGAATGTATTATATTGAATTAACACCTTTACAGGCTACATGCTTTTTAAAAGAAGTACGTAAATTAACAATATTCCAAAGGACCGAATTTTGCCTTTCTTGAATGCAACCTTTCTGAAACCTTATTTTCCAAGTTTTCCATGGTGCTGGTTATGATTTTTTTTTTTTAATCTGAGAGGCCTTGACTTTCATATCACTTGTCCATGATGGGAGAAGCCCTCAGTCATTTCAGTGGGCCATCGAACTTCTGTGACTGCCTTTGCAGGCTCTTACTTTTGCTGATGTCCACTGCCTCTATTGTAAGCATCCTGCAATGGTCAGTATCTGCAACTGCCAGGCTATGAGGCCATCAGTGGCTTGCAAATTTGCCACGAACAACACGAGAACAATAATGTCAGTTCATCTGATTGCCATATCTGTTATCTCTACATCTTGGAACAACGTATCCTAGTACCTGGGCATATGTGGGTGGATATGACAAACAGACTCATGAGACAAGAGAGGAGTGTCTCAAAAGCCAAAAAAAAAAAAAAAAAGTGGTTTCTATGGAAACACAACTCTATTGGGCCTTCTGCATGCCAACACAAAGTTTCTTTCTGAGATCTTTGTAGATTTCATCTCCTTTTCCTGCTACTGTAATACAGGAGTGGTTTCATTCACAGTATGTAACAATTTAGCTGACACCAATAAAGACTGTTTTCCACAGCCCATCTTCTATCAATATTGTTACTACATGTTGTTTGCAACCTCAGTAATGTTGATTTCAGGGAGGTACAGGTAGGTTTCAGGGAGTGTAACCAGCAGGCAAAAAAAATCATATGATGCAAGGGTAAGTTAAGTATATGAAACTGGCTGTTTCTGGTAGTTCATGTATTATTATTCCATTTTCTTTACAAAGCATTTGGAATTGTAAAAGTTAAATATGCAGACAGAAAATAAATATTCCATTTTTTTTTTATTTTATTCATTAGCAAAGAAACTAGAACCAGCACTTTGCTATGAGATTCAAAAGTCTGTTATGCTCACTTAGCTATTCTCTGTCATCTGTTCTTCTTTTGATATTAATCACAAGCAGCTAGAGCCAGAAGATAATGAGGAATTAAAAGATTAGAGATATGGAAAGTTTACACATTAAAAGCAAAGTCAAAGAGCAAAGAAACCACAATGACTGAGATAATGAGAGTGAGGAATATAATTCCTCTTCAACTAGTGAGACTGAAAAACATCCCCACAGCACTTCCACACAGGAGGAGATAGTTCTGCCTACCTCTGGAGTGACAAAAAATAGCATCTAAGCTGTACCGAAGACTTAAGAAACTAAGCTGAACTATTTTGGGCAGAACTCAGTCATCTTCTACACAGTCTCCTGTGGGGTGAGTGTTTACTGGGACAAAAAGGAGACTTAAGGGCCCCCAAACAAGTGTCAACTAGCACAGCATCCAAAGATCTTGAGTATTAACAGTTTCTACTGCTAAAATCAGGTGCTAGAGTCCCCTGAACATTTAGCTGTACTAAAGTTAATATACCTAAATATATACCTGTAAATGGGTGAACCATGAGTAAAAGGAAGGAGTTCAGGGTGACTAGTCCAGATGTACCCAACCAAAGAGTGACATAGGTGCTAAAATATTAGTTTCTGTTTCCAATTTAGAAGCACTATAGCATCTCATGTGGCTTTCTACCACATCCCCAGAAAGGCTCTGGTCTCCTGTGCATTTGGCACCATAGTTGCCAGCCCTCTACATGTCTCATCTACTTTAGACCATCAGCAGTAACTCCATATGCTTAGACAGGGAGAAATTCAAATGCTCAAAACATTTGCTGAGCTGAATCCCACTATGAAGAACAGCAAAATGCTCCATTGTCACTGTGGAAACAGCAATTCCCTGACCCCAGAGCCTCATCTTCCTTGCACACACGGGATGTTAATATTTGGCATCTCAGTGAGGAGGTTTCTGAACTTTATGCACAAAGTGTCAGTGAAAGAAGAATAACACAGCTGCACAGGAGTGTCTGAAAACACAAGTATGAAGGTAAGGCTCCTTCCCTGTGTGTTCAAGCTTCGGAGAGCATAATCATTTTTAAAACACACTTTGAGTTACTTCTGGAGGATTTTTTCAGCAGGTGATCACAACTTCTAAAAGATCAATAAAATGGGCAAAAATATTAATTGTCTGATACTGACTTTAAAAATATTTGTTGAGTAAGATAAGTATTGAAATAAACCTTTTGAGGAGTATGATTTCTTTTATTTCTCCCCTTTTTCCATACAATGAGCTTGGTGAGCAGACAGTCCTGGCAGATCTTTTGTTTCAGTCTTGTTGTTTCTCTGTTGGATCTGTTTCATTGTAGTGGCAATAAATCATGTCCAATCAACCTTAGAAATGTGCCTCTCTTTCTAGCCACTGTTATCACTGAGAAAAACAAAGGCAGACAAAAAGATCGTGGACCATCTTGTTCTTCCTGACAGAATGGCCAAGAAGGTGGCAGGTGGTTGTTCAGTAACGAAGTTGCCAGTTGAGAGACCAATGATCATATCTGCTCCCTCACCATTTAGTGAAGAGTAGTATTTTCTGCAGTGAAGACAATTACGTTTCTTTTCTGTGTAAGAGGATGTTTGTGAGTCTGATAAGTTCTGGAAAAATGTGTGGAATAAAATTTTAAAAGACATCTACTCACTGTTACTGGTATTTCTACTTGGCAATTTTCCACTTCATAAACAGATAAGTTTTTCCAAATGGGTGTTGAACAACAGCAGCATAATTTTTCATTTTCACCACATATAATGCAGTGATCTTACTGTGAAAGTTTGCGTGCTGTATTCCATTAGCAGTCATCTGTACCATCCAGACTATGAAATAATTTCTGTTGTGGCTGCTGTTGAATGACACTTTTAATCACAATTTCATGCCAGAAATAACACTTTGGGAGCCTCTCAAGTACGTAAAGGATTTTGGGTACAAGTATCAGAAAAAACAGACTTAATCAGCAGAAATTATTTGCAGAGGTTTGTCAGTCTACAAAAATAATGGACTGTTGTAATTTAACCTCAGCTGCCAATAAGCACCACACAGCTACTTGCTCACTCCCATCTCGGTGACATGGGACAGACAATCAGAAGAGTAAAAGTGAGAAAACTTGTGGGTTGAGGTAAAGACAGTTTTATAGGTAAAGCAAAAGCCATGCACACAAGCAAAGCAAAAATAGGAATTCATTCACTACTTCCCATCCGCAGGCAGGTGTTCAGCCATCTTGAGGACAGCAGGGCTCCATCACACATAACGGTTACTTGGGAAGTCAAATGCCATCACTCCGAACATCTCCCCTTTCTTTCTTCTTCTCAGCTCTATATGCTGAGTATGATGTCATATGGTATGGGATATCCCTTTGGTCAGTTGGGGTCAGCTGTCCCAGCTGTGTCCCCTCCCAGTGTCTTGTGCACCCCCAGCCTCCTCACTGGTGGGGTGGGGTGAGGAGCAGAAAAGGCCTTGGCTCTGTGTGAGCACTGTTCAGCAACAGCTAAAACATCCCTGTGTCATCAACACTGTTTCCAGGACAAATTCAGAACATAGCCCCATACTAGCTACTACAAAGAAAATTAACTCTGTCCCAGCCAAAACTAGCACACAGAGGTCTGACAATCTATAAAATAATGAAAAATTTATTGCAGTCATTGTTTAAACTTTGGAAGCAGAAAGCTGGCCTGCCAGTAATTTTCAAAATTTGACGCTTCTATAAATATTTGAATGTTTCACCAGCATTTAAGAAATTTCATTAACCTTCTGTGTTTCCTTTATTTAGTAAGCTGTACTCTTGCCACAGTACTAACGAACATGTATCTTGAAGTCTCCTTGACTAAACAGGATTTCAGACTATTATAAATCTTTTGGAACTGAATTATTGACAGTCTTTTTTGAGAATTGCCAAATACTTTAAATACTTTCCAGGAGGATGTCAGTCTTTACTGTAGACATTTGTTTTAAAAGAGCTATACCTGTAAAACAAACAATAATAAACTAGAAAAAAAACATCACTGACCTTCCAGGAAAGCAAACAAACAAACAAAAACAAATCCAAAGAAAAGAAGAAAATAACAACACAATATGACCTCAGAAAATCCAGATCAGCATGTATTTTAGATACAGCCCTACCATGGTGGTATACCTTGCATATTTGCAAAGGCAAGTCAATGAACGGTACCAGGATGACACATTAAGACTTATCAGTATTTGATGTAATTTCTCAGTTCGTACATAGTAGATGCATCAAATCTCTTCTTATTCTATGCATGTAAAGAACACAAACAGAATATGGCTACTGTGGTATTTTCTTGTCACTGAAAGGAGAATATTAATCTGTTTCTTATACTGAAATTTTTTTTTTTTGGCTGATATAAGCAGCTACTTGAGACCTGATTCAAAGACCAGATGCAGTCAGTAGTTGTTCTTGCTCGGAGATCCTAGTGAGGGCACTAATTAGGCTATGTTCTTTGAAATATTTTTGTGTGTTTCCAGAAACCACTGAAGTTGTCATTAACAGCTCTGCTAACCACAGGATGGAGACTGCATTTTTCAATTGATTTTCAAACAACTTTTATTTAGGACAGTGACTTTTAATTTTATTAGTTTTTAATCATGTCAGTATGGCAGGATGATACACTTGATTTTAGAAAGAGATTTTTAAAGTGAGGATCAGACTCTCAGAGGTCTTTACCTTAACCCATCACGTGAGAACAGAAATACCTAACCAGTTCCTACTTCTGAAAATCAGTCTGTGTTCCTATTTTCTGCCTTTTGATGTATTTGAATGTCCAATCCTTGGAAGTCCAAACTCTTTTGGCCTTTAATGAAAAAGCCTTGCTCAGCAAAGATATTCAGATGTTTCATTCACATTTAAATCACATTTAAATGCAGCTAAAACTTCTGGGTCAATCTGGATCCAAGATTCCTAGTTTGGTTTTTTTTGGGGTTTTGGGTTTGTTTTCTTTAGTGGATAATAACATGTAAAGATTATTCAGAGATATGCAATGTGCAGAAAAACACTTGGACAGTTAATCTTGTTCGCCATTCTTAGATACTCCACAGTTTATCAGTGGTTCCAAGCACTTGACTGGTTTGTGCATTTTTTTAAAAAAATGAAATAAGCCCATAATCTGCAGAAAACAACTTTTTTTTTCTTTTTTTTTTTTTCTTCCCCTTACAGTGGATATTCCCTTTAGGGGAAAACTAGATTTTGCTGAAAGAAAGAATAACTAGGGTGCAGAGAGTTCAGTATTGAAAATGCACAAGAGATGTTTTAATATGAAATTCCATAGCAGAAACAGATTTGTAAAGCAGTAATTACTTACATTTCTGTGTAAAGACAAACATGGAAGAGACATAATGACTTCAAGGGGTTTTCAGTGGCAGTTCCTAAAAATAATACAGGAGTCATAAACACAACCTACAAGCAGCCTTCTTCATCTCTTTGACAATTTACAAACTCCCAAGGGATTTCTCATGATGTTGTGCCCCAAGCTGTTGATCATCACCCTGGTATGAATCAGATCAGCTCATTAGAAAAGGCTCATAATCCAGGGGAGGGCACCAAAATGTAGGATAAGATCATTAATTTTGACATAAATACGGAATTTACATCTGTGTTGTTAAGATGTTGTGAACAAAACCTCCTTCCATCTGAAGCAGGGGAACAGGAGGAGAGAAGGTTGATTGATTTTTTTGTCAAGATTAGCGCATTGCTGAAAAAGGCAGTTTTAGAATCACAGAATATAAGCAGGAATTCTAATCAAATTGGCAAAGAATTCTCACCAAAATAAAACACATTTCTTTTTAAAAGTAATTTTGTTTCTACAAATTTTGGAGGAAACAATTTGATTTTTTATTTTGAAACAGCATGCATCTTTAAAATGCATCTTGGCTTTACTTTTTACAATATATAAAAAAAAGCTTATAAATTAAGACATCCTCTAAGTTTGTCAACAATTGGTTGCTTGGGGGGATTTTTTGTTTAAAGGAGGAAAAACAAGTATACTTAATTTTGAAGCAATGAGGGTTTTGGGGTTTTTTTCTCAGCTTCTTCCATTCACCTGAAAAATCAGCCTCTTACTCATGAATATCTTATCCTGTGCTGAGGAATGTTACACATTTCTACCTTGATTACCCATTTTCAGGAAGGCAGTGTACATGTGGACTATTTCAGATGAAGGCAAGTCTAGTGCTCTTAGCAGATTATTCCTGATTTACAGTAGTTTGCAGAGAGATTTGTTCTGGTTTGTTTTGGTTTGCTTTAATACAGTTCATTTAGGTAAAATTAACAGTTGTTATCATGGCTAAAAATGGGAGGGAAACTGTAAATCACTAGAGCTGAACATATAGACCTGGAATTTGAGGTAAAGTTTCTAATCATAGGTTAGGAATGATGCCCTAGTATTTATAGAATTAAATGGAATTTAGGTGCCAAACAGCTATTCTTTTCTCTCTGCTAGGTGTAATAGACTCCTGTTTATCTCTCATCAGAGCAGACAGGGGAACTGATAATATGTCAACAGTTAATGAAAATGTCTTAATAATGAATAATTCACTATTCTTGGAGATGTTTATGAAAATTAAATCTCACCGAAAGGGATAACTGTGTAGCAGCCAGAGAGAATCAGAAAATACACTGCTGCAAGCAGTTTCAAAATTTGGCTCAGAGCAATGAGAACTTTCTTTCTGGATGACAGCTTGTTTTAACATAGATAAAGGCTGTCATTCAAATTGGTACTGAATATAATTGAGCTAAATAGCACTAACATGATGACAGAGAGATGGACAAGGCACCTCCATCACTGGAAACGTAAAACATGCTGAAGAATTCACAAGTCCAGACTGAAGATTTCCAAAAATACCTGGTGATTTTGGAGGCCTTTTTTACTGAGCAGTCCACTTCCAGGAAAAGTAGTTACAGGGAAAGTGAAGTTGCCCTTCACTTTTCAGGAAAAGCAGACCCTTGAGGATCAGGCCTGTTCAAGATGTGTTAAACTGGAACTCCAGTTAGGTGCTTAAAATAGCCACATGCTTTTGGAATTGCTGAGCTTGGACAGAGGTGGGTCAAATGGAGCGCATGCTGGCCAACAGGTCAGACAGGTCTTGGCACTGCTAGCTGTTGCCGTGTGCCTGCCCAGTAGTGGGAAACTGCAAGCCCATGGTGCCCAAAGAAGCAGGGAGCTGGTGATGGAGAAAGTGAGAAGAAACTGAGGTGTCACCTGGCCTTGCAGGCAGTACTGGCAGCAGGGACTGAGTGCTGGGAGTCAGTTCAAAGCTTAGCAACCCGCTGTGGGTGCTGGAGGGGTTAATTCTCCACTGCTTCTGACTCAGTCTATAAATACACACTTCAAGAAACCACAGCCCAACAACAAGCACTAGTAACGCTGCTTCCTGTTCCCACCAGAGGTGAGTGATGGTGAGTGGGACAGCATTCAGCAAGGACCCTGCAGTTACGTAAAGCCCTGCTCATGCTCTGTGAAGCAGGTTAAAGGGCAGTTCTGCTCCACTCAAGAGGCTCTTGAAAGAACCGGCTGGTCTGTTCACAGCCATTCCTCTCTTTTCCATTGCCTGTAACTTGAGTTTGAACAATTTGCTATTTGCTCCACAGTCATCTGCTCCCTTCCTGCTTACACAGAGCTGATGCTGTAACCACAATAGCAGGCAACCTGCTGTGTTCCTTCTCAACAGTTTCTGCATTGCAAGGATTTTTTTTGTCTCTGTTGAAACAACAGTTCTCAGCCCTTTGCCTTTAGGACTTTGCCATTAATTCTCCACCTACATTTTTAAAATATTTTTTTCTTAATTTTTTAATTTTTTTTTGAAATTTTTTTTTTCTCCTTAAAATCTCTTCCTTTACATGACTGTGTTGAAAGCTGGGGATGCAGAAGCGCGGGAGGTGAGCGAATGGCATTGTGTAAAACTGACAGCTCCGAGGTTTTCTGATGTTATACAGCTGTACACATCATCTAAAGCAAGGAGTGTATGAACAGTCGCTTAAAGGGATGGCTTAGCATCTCACTATAAAGCTGAAATTGTCCAATACATGATTCCTAATCCACATGCACCGTTCACTACCAGCAATTTACAGTCTATTCCTTATTTCTCTGAAATGCATTGCTATACTACAAACCCAAATTACTTACAACTTTTACTGTTCCTGACAAAAAATAAAAAACCTCCAGACAGTTTTATTAAGGTCATATGAAACAACATAAATAGTCTCAAATTAACTGCATTTCCTTACCGTGCCTGGATCATAACTACCCAGAAATGCTTTACCTTCATTCTTTTAAATTGTGTTCTCTTCTAGTCATAAGATCTTTAGACTAAAAAGTCTCTGATCCGATTAATTTTCCTTTTGCAGGAATTAAAATTTAAGGCATAACCTTACAGGACTCTGAAAATTGCTTCCTGGTTTCTCTAAACCAGCATCCTGTTTTTTTAATCTTCTGGGGCAATATCTAGAATAATGTGACTGTTGATAATATATGAATAACATGAGTGTCACTTCCATACTCTTTGGGTTGGAAAAGGAGAAGGTTTTACTTTTTAGCACAGAAGAGTCCAGTCTGTCACAACTATAACAGCTGCAAGAAACAAGGGGGAAAATCTTCCCTGTAGTGTAAGTAAAGGAAAGCCTTATCTTATCTTCTGTCTCATACCCTTAGAAAACTGTTGTCTAGTCACTGAGCAGGTCTTCAGTCAAGAAAGAGCAGATGTTAGGTCTGAAATTAAGAGAACTGTTTCATCCCAGATGAGTATGTAGCATCTGTTCCAAGTGGAAAAGCCTGAGAGATCAGTAACAACAACACTAAAAAAGGAAAATATCTTCAGCATTTTTTCCCCCTTCTCACATGCACTGACACAAGCTCTGAGCAATATCTGAAACAACTGACTAAGAGCTTTGACAAAGTTGGAGGTAATGTGGATGCTGGACTGTCTCCAATGAAAAATGCAGGTATCTTATGGTTATGGGCTACAAATCCTGCCTAAGGTAACTGGTGGGATTCATGGCAGCACTTGGGCACGTCAGGTCCCTTTGCAGTTCCAGGAATGACCCAGGTTTCTCAGGAGGAGATAAGAGAACAGTTAAACCAAGCCTGGAACCTCTGAGACGCCCTGGCAGGGGATTCTAAACAGGAATATAAACCCCGGGCTCTGATTATTGCTGTGAAGATAATTAGCGTTGGGGTTTTTTTTCTTCCAATAGCTCTTTAATGTAAAATATCCACAAGTTCTTCTTAGCCAAGATAAGAGCTTAGACTTCCCCTTTCCCAGTTTGGTACCCTATCCATTAGGAGTTTTAGCCTGTCTCTTCACAAAGTCACACAGAGCTCTGTTATCTCAACATTTGCCTAGGCTCTGGCAAATACAGTGAACCAACTGCCACCCTTTTTGACTAGCAAAGAGAATTGTTGCATAAAACACCCATGAACCTGAACTGAGAAAGCAGATCATATGTTCATATAAGTAATATACAGAGTCAGATCTGTACAGCATGTATAAAAAGCAAAACCCGTGGGAGAACAAAAGCCCTTTTGGCACAATGTGTGAGATGCTATATTCTAGTCAGCTTAATTAGAGAGATTTCTGAACCACAAACACAGGTGTGAAAAAAAACTTATCTGATGGTGATGGAGAGCTTCAGCTTTCTTTAGGAAAATTTTACAGCAGTATAATCACCCATCAAGTTCTGAAATATGTTAAAACAGTTTGGGTTTTTTTTTTCCTTTTTTCTCCCCAGGAACTAGAAAAGTCAACTAGAACAGCTATTTCAGCTTTTGTTCCAGCTATTTAGGAGGAACGGAGTGAGGATCCAAAAGTAAGTGGTAATTTGGGAGAAAAATGACTGTGAAGAACAACATTCACTACTCTAAGAAATGAGTGAAAAGCATCACTAGAGTAAAGCTAGGAAGGGACTTCTTCACTTGCTAGTCAAGGAGGTAGGTAGGATCTCTGGAGAAGATAGTCCAATTCAAAGCAGGCAGGTGATCTGCTATGCACTATATCACAGACTGAGAAGTAAACTCCCTTAATGCAAAGAAAAATAGAAGTTCATTACCAGAGAGAAGAAGAAATCCTATCAAAAGGCTAGTGACACACAGAAGGTTACAGTGAGTTTCCCTTCTCTCTAAGGCCTCACTACAAAGGTGACATATGACCCAAAGTCAGAACGAGGTTCAACAAAGAGTGAAGAAACAGAAAACAATTTAAGGAATATTTAAGGAAGATGATTCGTATAAACAACTCAGCAGTTCAGCTGAAATTCACTCTGCAGTACTTATGGGAGCAGCTGGCTGGTCATCACATCATTGTTGGCATCTTTGATACCACATGAGGCATGGGTAGCAGTGAGAACTGAAAAGAGGAAAACATCTGATCCATCCTTAAAAAGAGAGAAGGATCTCACAGAGAAATTCTGGCAACTCAGCCTCACTTGGATTGTTGGAATGAGACTCTAACACATTTCTATTACATAAGTATTACCAATAATTAACGTGCTAAGAACCGGCCAGCACAGAGTTTTCAAAACAAATCAAATCAAACCTTTGTAATTTGTTGTTGTGGGAGGAAGGCGAAGGAGGCACAGATAGTCTAGATGATTTGCATTGCAGATAACTTTTAAACTTGAATTTTTAAGGGTTTGATACTCTGTCCCTTTATATTCTTATAAACCAGCCAGGGAAAAACGTTCTAGACACAATCATTATATTTGTACAAGTAGTTGGTAAAAAACCACTTGTATTTTACTGGGTTACAGCAAAGTGAAAGAGTACCTTGCTCCATTTTTTCATGTGTATGGCATTTTTATTAATAAGTGCTGAAATCAAGTACATAGTGAGGAAATATTGGGATGATGCCCACAGTAAAATCAAGGTTAAACTGTGCACAACACCTTCACACTGCCAATTTAACATGAGTCAATGAAGTTACAGTGGTGCAGAAAAAAACAGTATATTTCTGTTGCATTAACAGATGTGTTCCATGTGAAAAAAGAAAAGGGGTAAATATTCTCCTTGACTCAATGTCTGCAAGGCCCCAGCTGTATTACCAGGAAACCCCAGTGCAGAAAAGGAAACATAGGTATGATTTTTGACCTGTGCCTGTTAGTTAAGGAAAAAGAAAAGGGAGGAAGATGCAAAGGTCCAGAGCTGAATCTACCCTCCTGGCTTCGCCTAAGGCAGAATACATCCATCCTCTTGTTTCTTAAAGATTAAAATTGCTAAAGATATCACTGCTTTCCCAAGACATTTATTCCAGCTTTCCATTATTTTTAACATTGTGTTTTCTCTTACCTGCTTATATTTAGGTTAAATCCCATTTTTCTTTCTTCAGTTGTAGGGTTTTTTTAGATCCTTGATCATTCCTTTTGCTCTTCTTTGAGTTCTGTGTAACTTCTCTAAGCATATTGCCCTGGTTAGTCTCCTTAATGTGTCTCTGTTACGGAACTGCCAGTTCCCTTTAACACTTTTTGTGTAGATTGGCCTCCCATAAGCCCTAATCTGTCAATTTTCTGAATGTACTGAATTCCATTCCCTTGCATTCTATTATCACTTTTTATTGTTCCTTCTTTATAGTCTAATGTTTATGAAATGTGTCATTTCACTAACTCTCTTAATCTTCCCATTCTTAAATCATTATTCCTTCTTTACTGAAAACAGATCTGGTAAAGCCTCCAACTATTCACTATTTTAAGTTTCCCTACTGAAAGAAAGAACTTCCCAGTGCATTCCAAGGATTGGATGAACTGACTTCTTTTTCCAGGGGTCCTCTAAGGCGCAAAAGTCTTGGGATTTTAATTAGACAAAGTCGTTTTCTTGAGAACTTCACCAGTATCTTGCAAGGAGTCTGATCCACCTGGATTTCACAGCTTGATGTCTTGTACAAGATTCCTTCTATGACAGATACAATGCTCTCCTTTCTTTCTCAGAAGTTTTCAACAGTTCTAGCCCACTACACTTCCATTCTGTACTTCTGCATATATAAGAATATAATGAGAACATAAAAATATGTGGCTCCTCAAACAGGTAAAGTTATGGAAACCTTTACCACAAGCTTTAGCTTGGATGAAAGTGACTGTGAAGAAACTGAATGTCTCCTTTTTTCCTTAGTTTCTAGGCTGTCAGTCAGAGCACCATTTTCTATTATTTACCCTTTGAACTTTTCATACCTATACATATCTACAGTACTACATGTCTACAGCCTTCATATCAATACATCCTATTTAGAAACTTCCCCAAGTTTTATCAAGCCAGAGCTGCCCTTGCTTTCTTTCTGTCTTTCATCCACATGACATATTTCATTTTAATTAAAAGGTTAACAGTTAATCATCTGGGGCTTGAAGAAGTGTCAGCCGTCTTCCAGTACAAGGAGGACAATGATAAATTATTCTATGTATTCAGTAGGGGAGGACAAGAAATATTTGGATCATTTTTTCAGCAAGAGGCACAATACATATTAGTAAAACTTTCTGCCTCTAAGACAAATGAAACATACAGACAGATTTTGTGGTATACACTTCACTAAGAGGGTTAAAAAAATGGGTTAGAGAAACATCTGTTGGCAGTCATCTAGATCTGTTAGAAAGATTAATATTGTTGTGATACATGAACTCAGAGATACACGAAGTTCTTGGAGACCATTCTAAAGTGCTGTAAGTATAGACATAATTAATGGCTTCATATCATCCCATCTCAAAAAGTAGCCTGGCTAAAAACAGAAGACATTGCCTCTTCAGCATAAAAAATACTGAAAGAAAAAAGTACCCTTTAACATTCAAAAGAGATTTTACTGTTGTGATAAAGAGATTTCACAAAGAGGAATAAAGAAAATGTGAAATGTCAATACACCAAGTAAGATGTTCCTTAGACTATTCACAAGGTCCTGATTGAGTTTGAGCTCATTATATAAACAGTACCTTCAGCAGAAGGCAGAACTTTACACAGAAAATCTATATAAAAGAACATTCTGCTCTTTTTAGTAACTCTAGAGGGCAAGATCAGCATTGTATTTGAATATGAAATTCAAACCTATCGAAGTTTATGGTTAAAGAAGAATGGTTGAAAAAGTGTTTCTTTGGCTTATTCAGAATTTCAGTTTTAATATACTGGAAAAGTTCTAATACCTGAAAAAAAGATGTTGAAAGATTGTTGTGGATACATGGTAAGGCTAGAAACAGAGCCTAGCTGCTCTAATCTTGTAGTGTCCCATCGGCACAGGTAGTAAATATATAACAGTGTATTAGGGCAAGATTAGCAAATGACTTCTCAGGTTACATGATGCCCTTTTTCCCCCATAATTTGTATAGTAAAAATAGAGTGATATCAAAAGATTTGGAACTAGATGCAAAGCCAGCATGAATTGTAAAAACCAATTCCTGTTTTTTCACTTCTGGATTCATAGCAACTGATCCATTAAAGGAGTAGGACTCTCTTAGTGGAATTAATTTGACTGAAAGCGGGCCTGTTTTCCTTAGCCATTTTTCCTCAAGATCTTTGATGCCAATCCTTACCATCAGGTAGATTTTAAGACTGAAAATCATGAGTCCTGAGTATAAAATCTAAATGGCAACCAGAAAAATTAAGCTGTCAACTCTTTCTTTTTAGTAACACTAACAATATTCGTTTGCTTTTATTTGCTCATCTGCAAAATGAAGCTCACTACCCTGTTATTAGCAACCCTTTGGGATTTGGGATGGAAATCATAATGAGCTGAATTATGGTCACCAGGCAGAAGCTACACCTTCAGCTAGTGGCTGTTCTCACAGATGTCCTGAAGCTATGACAATTTGTCTCTGAACCATGGTCCTTCATGACTGACATCTTTAGCCCTTATGGTGTTTGCATTTTTTTGATACTTTGCCTTTCTCTCTATTCTAATGCAGTGATGTATAGGCATGTATAATACAGGCATACAAGTATATGGGCACATGGTATAGATATATGTAAGTGTAGTAATGTACAATGATATTCTATTTACACAACTCGGTTATAGAATATCAGCATTGACTTCAGCAGCATTAATCTAATTTTATAATGTTGCAGAGGGTGTGACTGAACTCATACTTCCAAAAGAACTAATTCAATCATCAGGAAGCTACTCATTAAGAGGACCCTTAGGGACAGATGATGTTAAATGCATTGGTCACAAGCTCATGAAAATAACTTATTTTTTTTCTTACTTAGCTAGAGATCCTTTGGAGAATATTGAATGGGAGAAATCTAATCTTATTTCCTAAGATTTGCAAAGTATTTTAAAGTCTGTTCACACAAGTAAGGGAAAAAACATTGGCTTCTCAATGTACATCTATTTTTCTATCCAGCCTTTTGCTTTTCAGAGCCAACATTTAAGTCATCTTGTTGATTACATGGAATAATGTGTGCACTAAATTGGACGTTAATGTTGTTTTCTGTGCTTACTAGGAAGAAATGGTTCCAGACATCTGTCTCATTTTCTCCAGACACATCTGGGAAATGGTATGATTTGTGGAATTGTGCTCAGAGGGTGATAAAGAATCCTTTGGTCAAAAGTAAACTTGAGAAAGTAAATGTTGTCAAATCAAGTAAGGTTGTTTCTGTTTGTTCAGGGTTTTTTGTTTGTTAGGATGTTGAGTTTGTTTTAAATAAATGATCAAACATGTCATTTAAAATGTCTTTCATTATGAGAAGGTGAACATCAACAGCAAAAGACAAAATGAGACCAGCCTGACTTCCCTATGTGACTGAGAGCTGCTAACTTTAAGGGTAATTCAGATACTGTTACAGACTCCTAATGTGTAGGGCAGAATTATTGGAAAAGCAAATACACAAGTTTCCCCAGATAAGAATGCATCAGCTAATACCCATACACACGTACATCACACTGAGGATGTATTTACCTTCTAATCCCTTAGCATAGACACTGACCTGCTGGAGGAATATGTGCACCCTTGTGTTACAGCTTGTGGTAGCAGTACTACTTCAGCAGGTAGTCTCTATAGCCATATAGCATGTGTCTTTGGTGAGAATATGGGAATGATAAAGAAAAAA
>VZTO01010780.1:0-16720 GCA_013400615.1 Syrrhaptes paradoxus
GGACCCTGGCTGCTCCCCCCCGGACCCCAGCCGCTCCCCCCCGGACCCTGCCCAGGGAAGGGCTCCCCCACACCCCGCCCTGGGGATGGGGAACCATCTACGGTGGCACATCTGGAGCTGTGCAGCCCCTGGATGCACCAACAAGAGCGACCCTCTTCAACCCAACGGGAACAGGAGATGCTGGTGCAGGATCAGAGTGGTTCGGGTGGGAAGGGACCTTAAAGATCATCCGGTCCCCAGCCCCCTGCCTCACCCCTGAGGTCTGCTGCTGGTGCTGACCCCAAGAGCCCTCTGTGGTCACAAAGGACAGACACAGTCCTCGTCTTCAGCAGGAGCCCCGGGTCAAATCTCACGAGTGATGCTCCCCGTCTGCCCCTCCCCAGCCCCCTGGCCCTTGCTCTGCAGCGTTATCCAGCAAAAAATTCATCCAGACCAACCAAGAGCCCAAATCCAGGAGCTGCTGGAGAGAAACCTTCCTCCTGCAGCCCCTCCAGCATCCCCCTCTGGCTGCCAGCCCCATNCATGCCCCCCCCCCGCCCCTCCACCACCCCCACACCGAGCTCCCCGAGACAAAACATCTCATCGGCACCGGGCCAGCGCTATGGCCAGAGATCTCGGAGACGACGGATAACCTGGAGCAGCCCCTTGGAGCCTCTTTGCAGAGCTCTGCCAGAGCAGGACCACGAGCCTGGTCTGTCAAAGGGCTGCTGCCCACGGTGCAGAAAAAAAAGGGCAGAAATGACCTGGCCATGGACAGGGGGGACAGGAAAGACCCTGCTCCCGGTTAGTGCTGGCTGGTGATGGAACCACCAGGATCTCAGCTTCCCCAAAGGAGAAACAAGGCACCGAGGTCAGTCCTGGCCGTTCCTGCTCCAGACAGAGGGACGCAGGAGAGAGCTGGCAGCTCTGGGAGGCTGTCCCCTCGATGTGTGCCATGGGAGCCTGTCCCCTCGATGCGTGATACGGGATGCTGTCCCCTTGACATGTGCCATGGGAGCCTGTCCCCCTGATGTGTGCCATGGGATGCTGTCCCCTCGATGTGTGCCATGGGATGCTGTCCCCTCGATGGGTGATATGAGATGCTGTCCCCTTGATATGTGCCACCGCAGCCTGTCCCCTCAATATGNCTGTCCCCTCGATAAGTGACATGGGATGCTGTCCCCTCAATATGTGCCATGGGATGCTGTCCCCTTGATGGGTGACATGGGATGCTGTCCCCTCGATATGTGCCACCGCAGCCTGTCCCCTCGATGGCCAGAGCAGCAACCAGGCTGCCACAGGTTACGGAGAGGTCAGGCAGCCAGGTGCTCTGGGTTATCTCGACACCAGCACCGGATCTTATCCAGAAAGGAGAGATGATGACTAAGAGCCTCCCCGCGGGAAGCTGCCAGCGAGGAGCCCTTCCTGCCGGCGATGCTGCCAACTTCCACCAGCACCAGGCTGGTTCCTCCCTCCTGCTGTCTGCTGTCCACCCAGGGCTGCTCCCGACCTCCGAAAACACCAGCCAGGTCTGGAACTCGTGTGGGTGGAGTTGGTTTAGAAGCATTTCCCAGGCATCACGGGTTTTTCCCCTTTTCCATTTCCAGCTCCACCACTCCCCTGCGCCAGGTCCAACGTCCTCCCCACCCTCCCCTCCTGCTCCTTCGTGCTCCCACTGACCTTGTTCACCACCAGGAAGTTCTCCAGGGTTTTCCCATTGGAAAAAACCAAGTCCCCCGTGTCCTTCACAGCTTCAGGGAGGATCTCCTTTACCTCCTGAGCGATGACACCTGCGTGGAAACAGCACAAGGGTCAGGGCGTTCCCTCCTGCCACCGCTCCGTGAGGCTGGCAGGGACCCTGGGGACGGTACCCGGGGTCAGGCAGGGCTCGTTGGGGTCAGGAGAGCAGGGGATGCTCAGACAAGGCTGGTCCCAGGTCCCATGGATGGGGACGTTTGCATCACGGGTGTATCCGCACCCCCAGAGAGGGGGGGACCTGGAGAACCCCCATCACAGATGCCCCACAAGCCACCTGCGGGATGTGCCACCTTCTCTCCCTAAAGAGGGAATTCTGTTCGCTGCCTGAGCTTCACGGGGGGAGAACCCCCTTCTCCTGCCCCACAGATGCACGCGTGGGGTGGCGCAGAGCCCGTACCGGTCTCCGGGGTGTTGTCGATGCCCACCGTGGCCGCAAACTCGGGCTTGTAGTTGTAGTGCACCAGCCGCATGCGGGAGATCCTCTTCAGCTGCTCCGTGGTGTCCACCTGGGACAAAAGGGACCCGTTAGAGGGGGGCTGGAGGGGCCACGGAGATGGTCCGAGGCTGGAGCAGCTCCCGGCCAAGGACAGGCTGAGAGCTGGGGGTGTGCAGCCTGGAGAAGGCTCCGGGGAGGCCTTCCAGGGCTGAAAGGGGGGTCCAGGAGAGATGGGGGGGCTCTGGATTGGGGGTGGAAGGATAAGACAAGGGGGAACGGTTTTAAGCTGAAAGAGGGCAGATTTAGACAAGAAATTAGAAGGAAATTTTTCCCTGTGCGGGGGGTGAGGCAGTGGCCCAGGTTGCCCAGGGAAGCTGTGGGTGCCCCATCCCTGGAGGGGTTCAAGGCCAGGCTGGATGAGGCTTTGGGCAACCTGGGCTAGTGGGAGGTGTCCCCATGGCAGGGGGTGGCACTGGGTGGGCTTTAAGGTCCCTTCCCACCCAAACCCTTCTGTGGCTCCTCTTAGACCCCTGATCGCTGCAAAGCCAGCCTGGTTTTTCTGGCTCTTACCTCCTGGATGTCCTCCTTCACCCGCACATCCGACGGGTGCATCAGCGACCCCATGACCTTCACGTTGCCGTGGACCACGAGGGCTTCATCGGGGCGGTCGGTGTTGATGCCGACGCGGCCGTGGTGGAAAACGGTGTCGGGGAGCTGCGCCCGCTGCCAGAGCACGTCACTGTCGCTCTCAAACTGGCCGGGGTTGGAAGCCTGGGGGGAGAGGGGAAAGCGGGGACTGAAAGGCAGCAGCAGCAAAACCAGGGGGAGAAGCTGATCACACACCGATGGGCAGAGCTGCTGCCGGGACGGTCAAGGACTTTCCAGCTTCTCTGCTGTGCCCGTGTCTGCAGGGGCAGGAGGAGCTGGGAGGGAGCACAGCCCCAGTGACCAGCCCAGGATTCAACCTTGGATTTAGGATTGAGACCAAACTGGCCGATGGTCTGTTCCATCCCATGCCTGGCACGGCCAGGGTATAAGTGAGGGTCTATCTGGAAGTTTCTCTCTTGCTCTGGGTCAGCTCTTTCTGGGTCGGGTCTCTCCGGGTGGTCCCTCTCCCTCCCTCGGTCAACTCTCAGTCTCGGACACTATCTCTGTCCCGGGTTGTGGTTTTGGGACTCTCCCTGCTCTGGGATCATTGGCTGGGAACGGGCCGAGCCTTGGTCACAGGGCAGTGAGCAGCATCACTGTGTGTCCCTCATTTGTAGATTTGTATCTATCACTATTATTATCATTATTATTTCCACTATTATTGCAGTTTAGTTATTAAATTGTTCTCATCTCATCCCATGAGTCTCTTTTCCCTTCACCCCTTTAATCCTCTCCCCCATCCCCAGCAAGGAAGAGGGTGAGTGAGCGGCTGCATGGTGTTTGTCTCCCAGCCAGGATCAAAACCACAACAGGAGGAGAGGGCTGGGTGGGGAAAACCCTGAAAAGCCAGAGGAAGGAAGGAAGGAAGGAAGGAGGATTGCCCAGGATCACCCAGAGGCGGAGGGAGGGGAGAGGGACTCACTCTGACGATGATGCGCTCAGAGATGTGGGCGGCCAGCGTGTAGTTCTGGTTCTGTGCGTGCGCCTGCAAAGCCACCACCAGCATGAAATACCTGCCGAGAAGGGACAGAGGTCAGGGAGGGTTCCACATCCCCTCTCCCCATGCTGTGGGGCACAGCCACCGTCCCCAACTCCTCCCAGAGTGGGGGACACCCTTCTTGTGACCACAGCAGACGCCTCCTTTCCTCCACACAGACCAGGATGGCCAATACAGGACCTGTCCCCCATGTCCCCTTCCCTCCAGCCACCCTCCTGACCCAGGGACGGGCACATCCGCAGGTCCCAAGTGCCTGGAAGGGGTTGGAGAAGGTGGCGGTGCTCCTCACCTCTGGTCAGGGTTGGGTTTGCCTTTCTTCCGCATGTTGTTGGCAGTGGTCTCGCTGAAGTGCAGCCGCCCCACAGTGACCTTGGTGACCTGCTCTGGAGGCAGGTTGACCCTGGGGATGGGGAAAGAGATGAATGAGTGAGGATGGTGCCGGAGAGGAGGTTCTTTGGGGAACGGCCATCTCCTGGTCTGCTCCACCAAGGCAGGAAACTGGGCACAGAGCAGAGCGGGGAACGGACCGAGAGGAAAACTCTGCTGTGGGAAACAGAGGAGAAAAGTGGAGAGTGGGATACCCACTGGACTCTCCTGAGACCTCCAACTCAGGCCCCCTCCCCACCCTCTCCCGCTGTTGCTCATTCCCCGGCAGCGATTCCCCCGTGCGACGGTCCCCGGGCAACACTCACGTGACGGGGTTGAAGGGCCGTTTGCTGCGGTCGGACTGCGACTGCTCGATGTTGATCGACTGGTTCAAGGCCTCTAGCTGGAGAGAAAGATTCGGAACGTGTGACAAAGAGCAGCAAAGCTGAGACCTTCCCCTTCCCACCTCCTTCCCCCTACCCCAGACCTCCTAGGGCTCAGAACGTGCCAACACCCAACTTGAGCATGGTCATCGTCCAAGCATGGGTGCCTCCCTTCACAGGGGGACAGTTGGGGGTGAAAGGATCTTCCCAAAGTGTCCATACACCTCCAGAGGCAAAGGTGAGGGAGAGGTGGCCCTGAAGATGCCCAGGTAGTCTTAGTTCCATCTTAGGACTCTTATTTCAAGTCCATCTTTGGACTCATATTTCAAGATCTTATTTCGAGTCCATCTTAGGACTCGTATTTCAAGATCTGCCTTGTTCTGGCCTTCAGCACTCCCCTAAAACTTGGGACATGAAGACGTGGCATTGCCTGATCCTCGCTGTCTGCCAGCCACCCCTTCTCCCCGCCGGATTCACCCCTGGCCCTCCGCTCCCGCTTGCCTTCACTCCGTGCAGCTTCAGGTAGAAGCACTCCAAGGGTTTCAGGCCCTCGGGGGTCTTCACATACTTGGGATCTCCAAGCATGCCGATGTAGACCGTGACCTGGAAGTGGTTCTTCTTTTGGCACACAAAGGCGTCGTCCCCCACGGAGAAGTTGAAGCCCTTGTCGGCATCCACGCGGTACGTGAGCATCGGGCTGCGGGAGAGGCAGGAGGGGTGAGACCTCGTGCACACCACCAGAGGTTGATGGTCACGGGGGGAAGGATGAGCCCCACGCCCAGAAGCAGAGGTGATGGTAGACAGCCACATCCTGGGGTGCGGGTACAGGTGGACCACCCCATCGATGGGTGGGAAGGGTTGGGGCACGTGTCATGAAATGTCCCATCTCAACGTAGACCTTGAAGGCTACCTCAGCTCATACACACAGGATCTGATGAGGATGCTGGGGCAACCACCGCTCCATAGCCTCCGCTATAGGACTAATACTACGAACACCACATAACATGAGCGTCAACCTTCTGATGCTGCTCCTCCAACGTGTGGCTGCTTAGACCTGGCTCAACACACTCTGGAGACACCAAACCTGCCCAAAGCCTGGAGCAGACCCCTGGGAGCTTCTTGCTGGGAGAAGGATCTTGGCCTGACCTTGGGGGTGAGGTTGGGGGGGGTCCCACCCCTCCGTTGGCTTCACCCAGGAGAGTCCCACCCCTCCGCTGGCTTCACCCATCCCATTCCCAACGTCACCTCCACTGGCCCCTCCCATGCTGGATTCCTGCCGAAATCACAACCCCCTGCTCCAAAAACCTTCCAGCTCCCATCCAGAGGAGGAGGAGGAGGAGGAGGAGGGGGCTGAGGAACACACACCAGCTGGGGAGGTTTAATCTACATCTCCTTAATGGGCTGGTTGCCATGGGAACGAGGGAAATATGTGGCCTTTGCAGCAAAGTCCCCTTTCTCCCATCCCAAAACCCAGCGCTGGGCTGGGGGGCCCCTGGGGTGCTGCCCGCCCGACGCGGGGAGGAGGAGATGCCTCTCATCCCCCCTCCCCATCAAACAGCTCCAGCAGAACCCCAAAATCCCATCGCTTTGAATGGAAGAACTCGGGACGAGGGAAAGGCGAGCTCAGCCTTGAATCAGGCTTAAAAACGATGGAAAACTCTCTTCCACAAAACCAAACCACCTCTGGGTCTTAACACATCTGGATGGATGGACAGACACCGCCCAGAGCAACGGGAGGTGGACAGACTGACAGCCACGGGCTGGATGGACCTCAGCAGGCTTGGGGAAGCAGGAGATATGGAAACATCCCTTTTCCTGGGAAAAAAAATCCATCCTCCAGCCACCCTGGAGGGGTTAACGCGGATGAAGGCAGCGGGTATTTCCAGGCACCGTGAATAACGCCTCCGGGAGCAACTCCTGCTCATTCCCTGCACCCGAGGGACGGGGAACACAAACCAGACGGTGGGAGCAGAGCACTACCTTCGCCCACAAGCACGAGAGGAATTCCTCTCCGCTCTCCCCCTCCTCCCGGCCGCAGCCCCCAGTTCTCCATCTGGCTTTTCCCGATGGGGACCTGGGGCTTGGGCTGGACTGAGCACCCTCTGCGCTCACCCTGGGGGTGCTGGAGCCCTTCCTGATGGCTGAGACCCCCCCCAGGACCCCCCAGCATCCATCACTGGCCCCACTGGTTTTTAATAAAGCAGAGGAGAGGGAGGGACCAGCTGAACTTCACGGGTGCTCTGGTTAACGTCACTCAAACCCGTGGCTGCTAAAGACGTGCGGGGAGAGGGGAGGCACTCGGGCTCCCCCTCCTCTGTCTGCTCGAAATGCCTGGAACCCCCCCCCAAGAGGGTCCGTCCTTCTGGGTGCTCCCGATGGCTGCGGTGCTGCTGTCCCCAAAGCGGGGTCCCCACGCTGGGGACATCGGGGGCGAGAAGCCGCTTTCCAGGTACCAGCGAAGCCACGGACCCCCCCAGCCCTCTGCCTTCATCCCACCCCCTCCAGCCAAGCCAAGGGGCTGCTCCCGGAGACCCCCCCACTGCGGACCATGTGGGGTATCCCCTGGAGCTCCTAATCCTGAGGTTTTGTGCCCTCGCGTTGTAAATCCCACCTGGAAGCAGCAAACCTACTCCTCCACAGCCACATGGTATGGGGACATCACCATCTGTGGCACCACGAGGACTCTGGTGACACTTATAAAAAAAAAAAAAAACAAAAACCACTTTCTCCTTCATTTTAACCTTCGAGTCACCAGCATCCTGTCCTGGACCCCGTCCCCCTGAGACCGCCGTGGACGGGGCGGGAGGAGAAGGAAGGGCAGGAGATCCCCTGGGACTGGGGGTGACACCAGCCGCTGACAAGCCGACGGCGGCCAAAGCCAAGCGGGGATTTCCCAGGGAGAGCGGAGGAGTCGGAGGGTGAAGCGTCAGGAACGAAAGGTCTGGGGTCAAACGGATTATTTGAGCCAAAATGTGCCCCCCCGGGAGACCAGCAGCTTAGGGCAGGGCTCAGGAGGGCAGGAGCAGAGGGGGGAGGTTTCTCCCAGTTCCAGTTCCTCCTGAATTAAAGGGCAAAGGGAAAGGCATCCCAAGGAGAAATGTGTGTCTGACCCAAAGGGAACGGTACGGGGACCTGTGGCTGAGAGGAGGACTGTCAGAGGGATGCTCACACGCCTCAGTTGTTCCCTCTCTAGAAGAAAAATCTTCCTCATTCCTCTCCTTCCTTCCAGGCTCCCCGATATCTCAACCTCTCATCATGCCTGGAGACCCCCAAATTCAAGGACTGCTCCCTCACGCTGCTTACTTTCCCTTCCAAGACACAACCACCAGGATGGAGGAACCTCCAGTTGGGCAGCACGATGCTGCCGTCCCCCCCAGCCCACGCCGGACTGACACATCCCACCGGCACATCCACGGCTCAGCACCACCCGTGGTCCCTTCAGCTGCTGGAGATGCGCTCATGGCATGAGAAAGCAAGACCTCAGGTGTCCCCAGGACTAGCCAAGCTGTCCCAAGCCCTCAAGAGGACCGACACCATGAGTCACCGTACCCAAACCCCATCCCGCTGGTCTCCATCCTCTCGCTGAGACCCCGGACCTGCAGCAAGGCCAGGTTTATATATACAGAAATATAAAATATAGAATATATAGAAATATAAAGATATTTCTTCCAACCAGGGAACACAAGCTTGGGTTTAGCCACATCCCGGAGCTTTGTAGGACAGCACCAGTTGGCTTGATGGGAGGAGGACGGCACCAGCCCAGTTCCCAGGGTTGGAGCTGTGGGCTCAGCGTGGAAACATCTCCGTTGAGCTCCCCTTAGCCAGCTGCCTTCCCTCAAACCGCAAGCAAGCGGGGAGAGGGAGGAGGGAGGCTGCCGGCGTTTATCGGAGGGTGCTGTCAGGGAGATGGATGGCTCCTGCTCCCTGGAGTAAATTAGAGAACTGGTTCCAGGGCTCTGCGGCACCGCGGCTGGAAACCAGCTCGGGAGGGTTCAGCACAAAACCGGTGCAAAAGGGCCAAGAAGAAACTTATTATCAATAAAACTAACCCAGAGACTTCGGTCTCCTTCACCAAGGCAGATTCCTCAGCAAAACCCAAGACACCAGCCCAGCAAAGCCAAGATGGAGATTTTCAGGCAGCTCCACTCGAATCCACGCAGCGACACTTCCCTCCTTTCCTCCATCGCCTTAATCCAGGTTTGCATCAAAACTAAACCCGTGTCGTTCACACGAGCCTGGCTTTGCTCTTCTCCTGGCAGAGAGCGATGCTGCTCCACGCCTGCCTGGGGTTGGGAAGCTGTTGCCCAACCAAATTCACTGTCTTTGAGGGCAGAAAAGCTCCTTAGGAACTGCAGAAGTGGTTCCAATATCCCCTGCGCTGTCCCCATCCCACCCAGCCACAGTGATGGCTGGAAGGAGCCTGGCTCCAAGACACAGCCCCGAACAGCAGAGAAAGAGAAATGGTCAAAGAGAAGCAAGAAATGGTCAAAGAGACGCAAGAAATGCTCAAAGAGAAGCAAGAAATGGTCAAAGAGAAGCAAGAAATGGTCAAAAGAAGAAAGAAATGGTCAAGAGAAACAAGAAATGGTCAAGAGAAACAAGAAATTATCAAAGAGAAGCAATAAATGGTCAAAGAGAAGCAAGAAATGGTCACAGAGAAGCAAGAAATGGTCAAAGAGACGCAAGAAGGGAAGATGGATCATTCGGCATTTCTCATGGATCTGCTCCGGCGCGGTGCTGTGCCAGAACTGAGCGATCTATCTTCCATTTAGGAAGAGCAGCAGCTCAGCTTGCCCAGGCTCTGCCTGTCCTCGGACCCGTCACAAAGGAGCAGGAGGCCACCGAGGCTGCGCCTAACTCAGAACGAATCCACCACCCCTTGACCTGAACCCTTAATTCTGGCCGAACCCAACGCCACAACAAAGGGCACGTGGCTTCCTAAAATCTCCGTGAAGTCACTTCGAAGGAATTTACTCATTACACAACGGGGCGATGACCTGAATGCCACAGGAGGAGGTTGGCTCTGGCTTTTGGCAGCTCTTCGGCGGGGGATCTCAAGCACGGACCCAAGGAAGGCGGCGGAGCAGGGTTGGGTTTGCAGGAGGTTAAAGTTGTGGTTTCCAGCAACTTGGCAGAAAATAAGACCATCTGCCCGTCTGGTCCCGGCAAATCTCCGGAATAGGGGCTGCAACACCTGAAGCCTTTGGACAAGACGGGGACAAGAGCTGGAGGCAGCGCTGGCACCAAACCAGGGGCTGGGAACGGCAGCAGAAGCCAGAGGTGGCTTCGTCCGGCGGGCAAACGTCAACGTCCCGCTGTCCAGTGACGCTCAGACCCCAAGTGAGAACCAGGCAATGGGGATGACGTGCCCAGAGGGTGCTCAGAGGAGTCAACTGGGAACACTGGGGGAAAGCAGGAATTGGGGAGGGGGTGTGACGCTCGGCGAGGGACCGGTGGCTTCCCCCGTCCCCAGGCTGCAGAGGAGATGGTGAGAGACGGGGCAGGGCTGCGGGAGCGGGCTCCCGAGCTGCGCACAAGCTCCCAGGAGCAGCCGATTTTCCACCTGATGGCTGGAGATGCTTCCTCGATGGGAACAGTCCAGTAAACCAGCGGTAACCCCCTCCCCAAATGACCCCTCTCCTGCTGTGCCAGCCACAAACAGTCCTCGCAGATGATGGAAAGCCACCAAAGAAGTCACCAGCTCCAACAGCCGCTTCTCCATCACCCCACCGCACGCCCCGGGTCTGTGTCACGGACGACACGAGGAGATAGGTGGGCAGGAGGGCTGGCAGCTCCCCATCCAGACAAGGCTCCGTGCCCCCCCGGAGACCCCCGGCATCCCCGGGCTGTGCAGAACGAGCAGGGGGGGAGCTGGAGGGGGGGTCCGTTTGCGAGCGGTTCCTGGAAGCCAGCCTGCAGCTTTGCCAGCTCTCTGTCACCTCCAAGGAATGCGGGGAGGATCTCCAGCGGTTCTCTCCGTGTCCACCCGCTGCCCCCACCCCGGGCTCCTCTCCCAGCCCCCCCAGACCCCCCTGCTCCCCTCCCCTTGGCCCCTCCTGGCTTCCCAGCTTTCCCAACCCCTTCCCTCTTCTTTTCTTTCTCCTTCCCCCCCCTGCTCCCCAACCGCTCCCCCTCCGGCTCCTTTTTCTGCTGCTCTCAAGCTGCGCTGAAGTGGCTCTAGATGGCCTCCAGCCACCCCGGCTACGCAGCGGCCGGGAAATCCCAGCGCTCGGTTTAAACCCAGGAGCCTGGGGAGCCTGGGAGGGAGGAGAAGGTGCTGCCGGTGCAAAGCCCAGCGCTCAGGGCAGGGCTGGATGTGCCAAAAAAACCTTCCACGGCACATCAGCTTTGTCACCAAAGCTCCTGAACTGCCACCAAAGCTCCTGAACTGCCACCAAAGCTCATGAACTGTCACCAAAGCTCCTGAACCGCCACAAAAGCTGATGAACCGCCACCAAAGCTGATGAAGTGCTACCATAGCTCCTGAACTGTCACCCAAGCTCCTGAACTGCCACTAAAGCTCCTGAACTGTTACCAAAGCTCCTGAAGTGCCACCAAGGCTCCTGAACTGTCACCCAAGCTCCTGAACTGCCACTAAAGCTCCTGAACTGTTACCAAAGCTCCTGAAGTGCCACCAAGGCTCCTGAACTGTCACCCAAGCTCCTGAACTGCCACTAAAGCTCCTGAACTGTTACCAAAGCTCCTGAAGTGCCACCAAGGCTCCTGAACTGTCACCCAAGCTCCTGAACTGCCACTAAAGCTCCTGAACTGTTACCAAAGCTCCTGAAGTGCCACCAAGGCTCCTGAACTGTCACCCAAGCTCCTGAACTGCCACTAAAGCTCCTGAACTGTTACCAAAGCTCCTGAAGTGCCACCAAGGCTCCTGAACTGTCACCCAAGCTCCTGAACTGCCACTAAAGCTCCTGAACTGTTACCAAAGCTCCTGAAGTGCCACCAAGGCTCCTGAACTGTCACCCAAGCTCCTGAACTGCCACTAAAGCTCCTGAACTGTTACCAAAGCTCCTGAAGTGCCACCAAGGCTCCTGAACTGTCACCCAAGCTCCTGAACTGCCACTAAAGCTCCTGAACTGTTACCAAAGCTCCTGAAGTGCCACCAAGGCTCCTGAACTGTCACCCAAGCTCCTGAACTGCCACTAAAGCTCCTGAACTGTTACCAAAGCTCCTGAAGTGCCACCAAGGCTCCTGAACTGTCACCCAAGCTCCTGAACTGCCACTAAAGCTCCTGAACTGTTACCAAAGCTCCTGAAGTGCCACCAAGGCTCCTGAACTGTCACCCAAGCTCCTGAACTGCCACTAAAGCTCCTGAACTGTTACCAAAGCTCCTGAAGTGCCACCAAGGCTCCTGAACTGTCACCCAAGCTCCTGAACTGCCACTAAAGCTCCTGAACTGTTACCAAAGCTCCTGAAGTGCCACCAAGGCTCCTGAACTGTCACCCAAGCTCCTGAACTGCCACTAAAGCTCCTGAACTGTTACCAAAGCTCCTGAAGTGCCACCAAGGCTCCTGAACTGTCACCCAAGCTCCTGAACTGCCACTAAAGCTCCTGAACTGTTACCAAAGCTCCTGAAGTGCCACCAAGGCTCCTGAACTGTCACCCAAGCTCCTGAACTGCCACTAAAGCTCCTGAACTGTTACCAAAGCTCCTGAAGTGCCACCAAGGCTCCTGAACTGTCACCCAAGCTCCTGAACTGCCACTAAAGCTCCTGAACTGTTACCAAAGCTCCTGAAGTGCCACCAAGGCTCCTGAACTGCCACCAAAGCTGCTGAGCTGCCTTCTGCCGGCTCCCGCAGCACCAGCCCCACTTTCCAACCCTCCATCCGCCCGCAGGAGTGCAGGGGAGTGCCTACGACAAACCACAGCAGCGACCTTCCCCACGGCAAGGGTACGAGCGGGGACAGTATCTCCATCACAGCGCACGGGAGGGGACAAGGGGCAGCCCAGCGAGGTCCTTGTCCCATCCTGTGGGTACGATCCCCCCAAGCCCGCTCCCTTGCCGCTGACGGGCGGAAGGTGAAGCTGATTTTCTTGGGGGGGGAATCACTCACAGCTCTTTGTAGTTGGCGTCGTACAGCGTCGCCCACTTGTTCTGCTGGTGCGGCTGCCACTTGATGGACTGGTAGTTGGGATCCAGGTAGGAGCCGTTCAAGCTGTCGTTATCCTGAATCAAACCTGTAATTGAGGAGAAAAACCCCAATTTCCATCGCTCCCATGGCTCAGAGCACAAGGAAGCGACGGCATCGTCTGTGCCCCCCGCTTGACGCTTCCCTCCCGCCTGCCAGGGCACTGGGTCAGGGCCAGGATGAACCCACCGCCCTCCCCTCCCTCTGGGGACCAGGGGGAACCCCACTGCCCAGCACCCTGCAGCCCCCTCCCCAGTACCCTGACCCCACGGGGCGCCCGGGCTGGCAGCGGGGGTCTGCACGCTGGGGGAATTAAAGGGGAATGGACGGGGGGTGGGCAAAAATCACGTACCTGGTGAGAGTGCTCCCGGCTGATGCCAGGGAGGCGTTTGGACTCGGTCAGGGTTGAGCGGCACGGACCCCATACCTGGCTCCTGCTTTATCAGCCCGTTGAGCATCTGCGCGTTGAGGGTGCTGGGGGGGGACTCGGAGTGTTTCCGCTTCTTGGCGGGGTGCACGGGGAGGCTGCGGAGACCCCCGGGGAAGGAAAGGCTGAGCCGGGGAGCAAAGGGGTGGGGAGGGAAGAGCCCCAAAGCCCGAGAGCAGGAAGAAGCTGGGTTCTCACATCAAAATCTAAATTTTCCCGTAGGGAGCTACAGGCACATCTGGCACCGTCCCCACCCACCCTGTGCCATCTGAGCCCCATCTTTCCCAGAATCATGAAGGTTAGAGAAGACCTCAAGGATCATCAAGTCCAACCGTCAAGCCAACACCACCCAACCCAACCGTCAACCCAACACCACCCAACCCAACACCCCCCAACCCAACCGTCAACCCAACACCCCCCAACCCAACCGTCAACCCAACACCACCCAACCCAACCGTCAACCCAACACCACTCAACCCACGTCCCCAAGCACCCCATCGACACGTTTCCTGACCCCCTCCAGGGACGGTGACCCCACCACTGCCCTGGGCAGCCTGTTCCAACACCTCATCACTCTTTCCGTGAAAATTTTTTTTCTAATCTCCAGCCCAAACCTCCCCTGGCGCAACTTGAGGCCATTTCATCTTTGCTCTCCTCTTGCCCATCCCCACCGCCCAGCTCCGGCCCACGCGCTGCAAACCCCTTCCCCACCTTTTGGGTCACCTCCACGCCTCCAGTGCGCTCCCCCAGAACCAGCGCACGCTCCTTCCCTCCCAGTTAAACCCAGTCACTTCGCTCATGCATCCTCCAAACCTCCCTCCCTCCTCTCCCCCTTTCCCCAAACCATGCTGCAAAGCCCCAGTGCCCCCAGGTCTTACTCTGCTCCGTGTTGCTGGAGTAACTGGTGCAGCATCTGCGACTGCTGGGCGTGGTGGAGGTCGGCGGGGGCCATGCCCTGCCCCATGCCATAGGGCGGCATCAGGGGCTCAGCCTTCATGTACATGTCCCGCGGGAGGCCGGGGTAGTGCGGGGCGTGCGGCTGCGGGTGAGGAGGGGGCGGTGGCGGAGGGGGGGGACCCTGGAGGTGGGGAGGTGGAGGGGGAGGTGGCGGAGGAGGAGGATGCTCCAGGCGAGAGGGGGGGGTCATGTGGCACATGTTTTCAGGGGTCATGGTCCGGAGGAGGTGAGGATCTTCAAAGAGAAGAAGAACAAGAGGTGTCAGAGCAGCAGGGGGGGGTCATGCACCGCATGTCCTGAGCACAGGTCCTGCACAGAGACCCCCAAACCATCCCCGTCCTGGGGTACCGTCACGAACCCCCACCTCCCTGACCCTTCTGCCCAGTCCCTGCAGCCACCCCATCTTGCAATGACCACCTTGGCCATGCTGGCTTCTCCTCCCAGCTTCCTGAACGGCTCCAGCATCCCCCAGACCCCTCCCCAGTACCCCCCAGACCCCTCCCCAGCACAAGAACCAGGCCAGTGTGTCCTTCCTGAGGGTGGGAGGCAGTGGCCCAGGGTGCCCAGAGAAGCTGTGGATGCCCCATCCCTGCAGGGGTTCAAGGCCAGGCTGGATGAGGCTTTGGGCAACCTGGGCTAGTGGGAGGTGTCCCCATGGCAGGGGCTGGCACTGGGTGGTCTCTAAGGTCCCTTCCCACCCAAACCAGTCTGGGATTCCATGTCTGCTGGGTCCTGGCCAGGCTGCAGGTGACCAGCCGGACACTGGGCTGGATGGACTTTGGTCCCAGAACGACCAGTCGGTGGTTGACTAATGAAGCCAAAGCCCTTGGCCAGCAATCAGAAAACTCCTCCCGCTGCGAGGTCTGGGAAGGTGAACTGCGTTGACACCCAGCCCTCCTACCGACGGCTGCCGGGGCAGAGCCGCATCCACCCGTCCTGCTCCCTGCCAAGGGTTCTGGCCACCCCCTGAGCTCTCCCAGAGCCCTTTCCCCGCACACACGGGCACCAGCTCCTCTGCCCACGCTCCCAGGCAGGGTCCTGCTCCCAAGGGCAAAAGCCAAGCCCCAGGGCTCCAGGAGGATCTCCATCCATCAGGATTTTGGAGATGAGGACCACAGAGCATCCTTGATCTCATGGCCAGGGCTGGGAGGGGACGTCCCCAGAGCATCGCCACTTTGCAGCCGGGCAGTGACGGTACCGGGCACGACGTCCCTACCCAGCTCTGCTCCTGCCCTCCCGACAAACAACTTCCACGCACGGAACTCGGAGCAAAGACTCGAGCAGCTCAACAAGGCAACCAGCTCCAGCCCCGCGCAGCCGACGGACACGGCTTCCAGCAGCCTCCCAACAACCCGCCCAGACCAAGCCCCCGCAAGGACGGACGCTTCGGGGCTGGGAGAGGAGCCTCGCGTCCTCCCCTGCGAACCACGGCAAGAAACAGATCTTTCTAGGATCTGAACATCCCGACCCTGCGGCGTGGCCAGCCTCAGTGCCGGCAGCTCCAGTACAAACTGGGAGACCCTGGGGAGCTTTGGAGGGACAACCTGGGATGACAGCAAGCACTGGAGAACGTGCCCTTGCAGCATCTTTGCCACGTCCACACCTTCCCCACGCTCCTGACCAGGGCGAGGACCGCGGCTGCTGCATGGGACCCATGCTCTGTGCTCCCAGCTCCAGGGCAAAAAAAAAAACCCAGTTTGGGAATGTGCTCCATCCCTGGAAGGAAGGAGCTCCTTCGGGGGTCTGCGGAGCCTCCTCGCCTCCCCAGGCAGAGGTGCTGCTGCCCTGCCAGCTCTCCCCACGGCGAGCAACCCGGCCTCTTTGTTATATTTAAGGAAGGGCCAGGAGGAATTCCAGGGATTTTTTTTTTTTTTNTTTTTTTTTTTAAAAAAAAAAAAAAAAAAAGTAAAAATCAAACAAAAAAAAAAAAAAAAAAAAAAAAAAAAAAAAAGAAAGAGCAGGCGCTGTTCCTGGTGGGGACTGGGCTGGAGCTGGGGGAAGAGGGTGCTGCTGCCGAGGGGGAAGGGAGACCAGCAGCAACCTTCCTTCCTCCCCAAGGAGTTTCTTCCACCCAAGAGCCAAGGTCACCAAAGGAACCAAATAACACTCGGTGGCTTCCCCAGGAGGGCTGGCAGTGCCCCTGCCCGCAGCCGGGGGGTACCCAGCTCTCTCCATCCTTTGCACGGGGAGGAGAAGAGCCCCGGGATGCTCTGGAGGGGAGGGGAGGGCTGGGAAGGAACTTACGGCCGAACGGCGGGTTCATCTCCGTCTCCCCGAGCCCGGCTCCATGTCAGGGACGCGTTCTCGCTCCCGGCCCTTCGCTCGCCCGAGGCGGGGGGCAGCACGAGGGGGCTGGCGGGGTCCGCATCCCCCCTGCCCTGCCCGGGGACACGCGGGGAAGCGGGTTCCCACCTTGCCTCCTCTCCCGTTCCCTCTCTGCTTCGCTCTCCCCCCTTGCGCCCAGCGGCAGCAGAACAATAGGCGCAAGTGGAGGGATATTTACTAACTGATAATCTCCCCACGTACCGCAGCCGCCTGTTTTCTCCCGTCTGATAAAGGCTCCAGAGCCAACCACTTGCCCAGAATAGAGGGGGAGGATGTTGAGTTTGGGGTTTGCATTATTTTTAA
>VZTO01010780.1:26145-41685 GCA_013400615.1 Syrrhaptes paradoxus
CTGCTCGGCTTCAGGGGTCTCTGCTTGATCCGACGGAGCGGTGCTGAGCCCCCCCCCCAAAGCTGGTTACCCCTAAATACCACCCTCGAGCAGTTTTGGTGGCACGAGGACACATGCAAACGCAGCGAGTAACCCATCCCATCACAAAAGGCAGGACTGACCCCATCTGTGCAGCCACCACTGTGTCCCATCCTGGGGACATCCCCTTGTCAGCCCCTCACCCTGCCCCTCCAAAGCCATGGGGCAGCTCGTGCAGCCCCCCGCCCCGGTTCACGTCACGTCACCCCGGATCCAACGTCACGCCAGAAACATGGCCAAGGCGGAGCCCTGGGTGTCCATGGGACGAGATCCTGCGAGAACGCCAAGCTCAGGGTCAAGGGGATGGGGGCTCGTGAGAATTCGGGCATCACCCAGAACGGGTGGGCTCCAGGGAGCTGAATTTGTCACATATTTGAAACGAATTAACGAACGGAGCAACCAAGGGGGCTTTGAGCATAGACACACGCATCTCCCCAACATCTCCATGGAGCCCGTACCCAGCCCCTCGCCCCCAGCCAGCATCCCCGCTCCCGCGTCCATCCGCTGCCATCCTCTCCCTGCCCCATGGCAGCTGGGGTGGGCGGCAAAGTCGTGCATCAAGACCAGAGATCCAGGAGAGGTGGGATTTCGCCAAGACCCCGCGTCTACCGTAGGGAGTACAAAGCGTTACAGGGTCTCCAGTGGCCGGGAAGACCCTGGAGCAAGAACCTGGTTGAACAGAGAACCAGGGACAAACCGGAGCGATGGACCGCGCCGGAATGACGTACCTGGGCTAGGGGAAGGTGTCCCTGCCCACGGCAGGGGCACGGGACTGGATGAGCTTTAAGGTCCCTTCCAACCCAAACCATCCCATGATTCTATGATCTCCGCTCGTCCCTTCCCTCTCCCAACCCTCCCGCATCCCTTCTCCTTCCGACTCTCCACCCCGGGCTCTCCTCCGCCCTTGCCAGCTGTGAACCTTGGCATGGATGGAGCCATTGTCCTCGGGGCACGGGGGCCGAGGAGGAGGAGGGGAAGGTGTGAGAGGGGACACAGTGGAGCGTTTGTGCGTGTCCCCGCGGCCGTCAATGCCCCGCTTGTCCATTCATGCTCCACGATGGCAGGAACAGCAGCACCCACACAAGCGTCCCCATTTGGCGGGGTCCAAGGTGGCCGCCCAGGGGGGCACATTGCCCCGTTTGTTTGGAGTCCCGCAGGGGAAGATGACAACGCCTTTATCTCTGCACCCAGGGTGACGGAGGGCTGCGAGGGGGGACAACAGGACCAGAGAAGGTCACTTCATCCGGGGTTTCGCCATCGCTGATCCAACACGGAGCAGGACCACGCGCCCGCTCCTCCAGCCGTGCCCCGAGCGGGACCACGGCGCACCGGCCACCCCGCTCCACCGGGCAGGTAAAGACAGAAAAAAAAGGAGACTTAGGGCAAAGCTAAGAGGTGTGCACCTCTGCAGCCCACCAGCATTCCCTAGAAAGCAAGTTTTCCCTCAATTTCCCAAAAATTCCCTAGATGCAAGTTTCAGGGGGACAGGAGTGACCTCGTTCTATGGGTGACACCATCGCAGCAGTGACGATCCAGCACAGCCCTGTTCCCTGCCGGCAACAAACTCTCTTCAGTGTGAATCATCACCTCAGCACATCAGCAACATAAGAAAAAAAAAATTGATGCCCAAGGTGCCCAGAGAAGCTGTGGATGCCCCATCCGTGGAGGGGCTCAAGGTCAGGCTGGATGAGGCTTTGGGCAACCTGGGCTAGTGGGAGGTGTCCCCATGGCAGGGGGTGGCACTGGGTGGTCCCTCCCAACCCAAACCCTTCCGGGATTCTGCGACTAGGCAAAGCCTAAGACCAGCTTCCAGAGCCCTGCTGTGCTCGGTGGTGACTGGGGACCAGAAGAGGCTGATGGCAGATGGCTGAGCAATGTCACTGCCATGGAGAGAGCCATGTCCCTGGCCACTGACCTCCTGGAAAGGCTCTTGGGAAGCTCAGAGATCCAGGAGCCACTCCGGAGCCCACTCCCATCCCAGTTCCGAAGACGTGGGAACCACACGCACATGGTGGACTCCAGGCTTGGAGCTGCGCTGCCTCTCCTGGGAACCCCTCAGCACGAAACAATCCCTTGGGCAGGGAGATTAATAATCAAACAGGAACAGAATACAAACCTCCAGGCAGCCAAGCATCGCCTGGAACACCGCGTCCAGATCGGGCGCCTCGTTCCTCCCTTCCAACTGGGAGGCAGCAAGGTCTCCGCTGTCCGCGTTGGACAGCCTNGCGCTGCATTGCTACAGCTCTTGCTCCAGAATTGACTCCTACAAAAATCACAACGGGCACCAAAAGCTCTTCACACGGTTGGGTTTCCTCTGCCATTGCCACGGGAAGCCCTCATCCTCCTCGGCTACGCACACGGCACAAACTCCCCAAGACCCAACGTCACTTCTTGGGATCCAGACCAGGGCAACGCGACCAAGAGAGACCAGCTGGCACAACACCGGGCTGGACGGCAGCGTTGGGGCTGTGCAAAGGGTCCGGTGAGAACCCTCCATTCCAACCATCACATCCCCAAACCACACGGAACACGGCATTTCGCCCAGAGGTTCTCCTGCAGAGGACGCATCCTTTGGACGGATGCAAATGGGGCTTCAGCTGATCAATTCACCAACTCATCCATCGCCACCCCCCAGCTCCTCCCCTAGTCTGCGGGATAGATCTCCCCACCACTGACCCCAGAGCCCTCTGCTCCCCAACAAGGTGTTTGTGGACCTGCTCAGTCACCTTCATGCTTCGCCTTTTCCCGAGCTAAGCCGAGCTTCTCTAGCCACCCGCAATAAATAACGATGCAATTAAAATTATTATTTAAAAAATTAAAATATATATATTTTTTAAATTCCCTAGGGATTACAGCTATGCTGGCTATTTCCATATGGGCTTTCGGACTGAAACTGAGCTTTCTTCTTTTTTTTTTTTTCCTTAAAAATTTTTTTTTTTTTCTTAAAAAAAAAAAATCCATTGTTTGCATTTTCTGACTAACCATGAGCTGTCCCCCGCACCGGGACACAACTCCTGCCCCAGGGATTTAGCAAACACTTCCCAGACAATACCCATCGGATACCGAACATGCTGCTTGGATCCCTCCAAGGACGAGGAGGTCAGCGCGGACGCGGGGCGGTGGGAGGCTCTGATCGCACACGTTCCCGCGGGCAGAACAGCTCCTGGGGCTCGGAACGAGTCGTTTCCACGCGTCGGACACGCGGAGGGTAACGGCGGGACTGAGATACGGGCGAGGTGTGCCCAAAGCCAGGCTGACCTCCCCGCCTCCGCTGCGGGCACAGGAGCACGAGGGATGGATGAAGATGGCTAAAACCTTCTCAAAAAGGACCAAGAGGAGAAGAGATGAAGGTCAGGGAACCTGTGAAGCGAATCGAGAGCCTTCTCCCGGTCCCTGGCATGGGCAGATGGTGGGGAGCCATCCCTACCAGCACGGAGGACCAGGGGCAGGAATTGCTGCCGCATCCCAGCATCTTCCACCGGAGCAGAGAGACCANTTGGCATGGGCAGATGGTGGGGATGGTGGGGAGGACCAGGGGCAGGAATTGCTGCCGCATCCCAGCATCTTCCACCGGAGCAGAGATACCAGCTGCTGCCGGGGGAAAGCACCTGCTGGGAAAAGCAACGCGTAGGTCCCGAGCGAAGAAATGTGTCGTGCTGCCCGGCAGAGCTGTGACAAAGAGCCGAGTGAGGAGGGAAGAGTGGGAAGGCGAGGAAATTACACAAATTGTATGAGTCATTAGATCAATAGATTACAAGACCTCTTAGAGCCAGCAGTCCGGGCCAGCAGAAGGTCATTCATTCCCAGCTCGCTGCCCGGGCACGTCTGGACTTTCTTTGCTCCCATTTGGGGAGGACGAGGCAGCCCCGTGCTCCCCTGAGGCTGGGAGCCTGACCCCAACGCTTCCTTTCTTCTCTCCAGTGCCCCGGCTGCTACAAGGATTTCATCAGCTCCTGACCACAGCTTCTCGCACGCCAACTCCTCCAATCCCGACATTATCCATCTCCTGCGACTGTCCCCAGCCTGTGCCCAACAATTCCCGCGCCATTGCTTCCCGTTGCCACCCCAGCATCCATCACAGCCATCTCTCTCCCTTTGAATATCTATTGTTGGAATTATTTTTCCCCCCCTGGATGTACCTTCTTTTGCTTTCCCCAAACACGAGGGGCACAGCTCCGGCTGGGCTGAAGCACAGCAGCTCAGCGGACTTAGAACCACAGGATTGTAGAACGGTTGGGTTGGAAGGGACCTTCAAGATCCATCCACTTCCAACACCTCCCACCAGCCCGGGTTGCTCCAAGCCTCATCCAGCCTGGCCTTGAACCCCTCCAGGACTTCATCAGAAACGGTTGAGCATCCCCCTGTGGGGTTCTCCATCGGGTCGGGGTTGACCTCCTGGCTGGAGAAGGGCGATGGAAGGTCCTCCCAGGACATCTCTACTGGCCAAGGTGCCACCGCTCTGATCACTGTGACATCTCTGCCCACGTAGGGTGAAACAAATCCCCAAGATTATCGGTCTCATGTTGCTGTAGTTGTTCGTGCAAAGGGCTACGCGCACGCAAAGAAGGAAGAGATGGGTCTCGCCCCAAAATTGGGTGAGTCTGTTGCACAAGGGGCTGACACGGGCAAAGCAACAGGGAATGGCCGGGAGTCACACTGTAAAGTGGGGGCAGAGCTCAAAATCTGCCTGCGTGCCCGCTGTTTGGTCTGGAGGAGACCCCTGCTCATCCCTTCGGGAAGGAGCACCCGGACCTGAAGATCTGCTGGAAGAAGATCGGACAGGACAGACACAAAAGTTCCTTTTCCAGAGACCTGCCCTGAGACTAGGCAGCAAGGCAGAGCCACCGGTTCATCGACCTGCATGCTGTGCTATTGTTGGAAACTTCTGGGTTTAGTTTATTTTTTTTTTAAAGCTTACTGCAGAAGCTGGTTTGTTGGGTTGTTTGGGTTTTTTTTTTCCTACAGATGAAACACCAACCCACAAGCACACAACGATGAGAAGCCCCACAGCTCTCCTGGCCAAGCTGGGATGCTAACCTCAACCTCATGGATAAACTCTCTGCGGCAGCCAAAACCCACCGAACCTCTCATTCCGGCACAGCTGCAGCTGGAGGACGCATTGCTCAGAGCTGATCTGTGGGTCGGGCCAGAAGATGGTTCCTTCAGGTTTCTTCTCACCTGAAACTCCGTGAAGCATCCTGATTTTAAGAAAGGAAACTTTCCAAGTAGGAAAGTCAATCGCTCTCCTACATCGACAAAAGCCTTGAACCAACAACCACCACCCCGGCCCATTCAACCAACGGGCTGATCAACGCCCAGGCAACTTCTGCAAAGCTCAGTGTTGAACTCTGCAAAACCACCGACTCCGCAAGCCTCCTCCAGGCAGGGACCAAGCCCAGGGAGCAAACTCACGGCCCCTTTCCACTTCCCAACATTGACTGTCTGCTGGTTGATCAACCCGCCTCTGAAAACGCAACCCAAGGACACATCAGACCAACGTTCTCCATCCCGTTCCTACTGTCGAGTTCTCCAAGCTCAGGTTTCCAAAAATGCAGAGGAGAAGGTTTAAACAAAAAAAGCCCAGGAAACTCTACCACTTCTCTCCTCCAGAAGCCAACCGAAAGCCTTCCAGCCTACGTGTGATGTCCTCCTGCCATGGCCTGGCTCTGCACCGGTGGTGGCAAATATCTGTGGTCCCAACTTTACTCCACATCACAGCCCACTGTCACCGGGACCATTCTCGCCTCTTCCAAAGCCACACTTGGCCCAATGCCATGACCACCTACAGATTTGTACCTTGACTAAATTAAGAAAGTTGTGCTGAAAATTCATGGTAAAAATCTCTTTCCATCATCCTCCGTGACCTATCTCATCCACAGATGCCTCCTGGGTGTCACAGAGCCACAGCACCCATGTCTAAAGCAGAGAAGAAGGAAAGGTCCCCACCCTGATGTTCCTCAAGACCATCTGGCTGGACGGGGTTGACTTTCGCCCAGTTCCTCTTCCCAAGTCCCCGCACACCAGCACCCAAACATCTCATTTGGGCTGTGAACCCAGTCCGCCGGTCCCCCCATTGCCGTTTCTTCTGCCCCTTCAGCCCCTCAGCACCAAAACAACGTCTTTTGGATCATTTCTCACCTCTCTTCATGATACGTTGCACGGGAACTCGCCACCGCCCACCTCTCCATTCCAACTCCTCTTTCCAAAGACTGGATTAGAACAGACAGAGGGGAGATGGACAGAAATCCTCCTCCTCCCCTGCCCAGAACTTCTCCTCGACCTCAGATCTTGAGTCGGGTGGGAAAAAGCCCGTTTCTCCTCGTACAGCGAGCGGAGCGTTGATTACACGATCAGCAAGCAGCCAACCATGAAACGGTTTGATGGCCCTCGCAACGCAGGGTTTGAAACCTTTGCTTTACTCAAGCAGGTGTTTCATTTCCAATAAAGCCAAAGCGCGCTTTTTAGTGCTTTATTGAATCCATGTCCATAACCATCGCTTGTCATAACAGAAGATATAAGCCCAGATCAAACGGGCTGATAACCGTTCGGTTTCCTGTTTATCTGGATCTCCGCAGTCGGCTGAAATCGGCACAAGGATTGAAAGTCCCAACCGACGGCTGTTGATTAATAACCATTGTCAGACACCAACTAAACCTTCATCTTCCAAACCGAGTCGAACGTACTCTTGATACCGCGTCCACTCCTCAACGCTGCGACCAAGAGCGGCTCGGCACGGTCTGTGGTCCTGGCCGTCAAAGTGGACAGAGAGCTCAGAGGAATCAGACCTCCGACTCTTTTGGACTCCACAAATCCTGTCCCATGCCCTTGGCATTGTCTCCTCCCCACCAGTTACCGTCTTATTCCCCTTGGGTAAGAAAACCAGCGCGACGCGGCACCCCGGCTCTCCCGAAACAACACCTGGCTGCGATGTTGGGCTGATGACAAAAGACCCCACAGGAAAGAAGAAAATCCCAATAAAAATTGCTTTAATTACTGCTTTTTAAAAACGCAGAGATCTCACCAAAGCTAGACCATGGCTGGTGGCACTGCCCATGCCCACCAGCTCCGTGGTCACCTCTGGTCCCCCCCACGCTGCCCAGCCAGCCCGGCCAGTCTCCGCTCCCACCTCCCCTTTGCCATCTTGAGTCATGGCATCAAACCAAAGTTCACCCAGATAAGTGGTGGACCACGGGTCTACATTTCCCCTGGGGACGGAAGCCTTTCGTTCCAACGCTGCTCCAGGAAGACGGCGAGGAGCAGAGGGTCCTGGGCTGGGCAACCCATCCACCTCCTCCACCCCGGCCAGAATTCATCCTCCGTGGGGCAAACGAGGCCAAGGGGAGACGGGCAGTGTGGAGGACAAGCAAGGCGATGCCAAGGCACGCCATTCACCAGGAATATGAGGGCGTATCCACGAAATCACAAATCGGAGCCACCAGATAGCCAAGTGTGGTGGCCAAAGCCACCCACCCCTTAAGAGCATCCCTCTTCCCTACACGCAGCATCCTCCTCCCTGGGGCTCTGCACCTCTCCGGCTGACCCGGCACAGCCTCATCCCTCCCTGTCCATCCCTACAGCCGGTATCTGCCCACAGTGGGGGTTCTGTCTCCTAAAGGATGATACCCCCGGAGCCAGCACACGGGAGGGGCATGTGGCAAGCACCAGCACTGGCCCAGAAGCCACAAGCCCGTTCGTGTTTGTGTCTCCGGCCCCAGCTGCTCCCCTGTCCTCTGGCAACGGCCGCGTTAGTTAATCATTCCTCAGGCACATTGAGCTCACCCAGGTTCTTATCAGAAGGTGCAAAGTCCAAGTCCAACCAGCAACGCGGCCGGACAGAGGCGAGGGGGGTACCCGGAGAGCTCTGCCGAGCGCTGCCGGAGCGACGCCATCCCCGGGCAGGGAAATCCCTCAGCAGAGCTGTGCTGGAGGGACACCAAGCCATGGTCTGGGACCCCGTCCGGGCACAGAGACCCCCAGAACTGCCCCCTCCCAGCTCTGGATTGCTCGGGTCTTGTCCCAGCCCTGGGAATCCACCAGGTCCCACAGCAGAAGAGGGCAGGACCCCATCTCCCTTCCTTCTTTTTGCCTTTTCTGGGTTTATTTCATAGAATCACAGAACGGTTTGTGTTGGAAGGGACTTGAGAGATCATCCACTTCCAACCCCCTGCTGTGGGCAGGGACAAACCCACCAGAACGGGGTGAAAGCAGAAAGCACGACACGAGGCATCAAGCCCTGGGGGAGAGAACCTCCCTGCCCACCGCACCGTTGGGTTGCACGTCTCCAGGCGATGCCCAGCTCCCTCCACGCTCACCGTGCCCTCGAGCTGTTTTATTCCAAGTTATTTCCAACAGCTCCAGGGCAGCTGGGATAACTCCGGCCCCAGAGGGATGCTTTGCTCTGGCAGAAAAGGGTGATGGAGCGGAGGGAACCCTGCCTGCCCAGCACCCCACTGGGGCTCCTTCCCCACCAGCATCTCTCCCACGTCCTCGCAGGCAGCTGCCCTTGCGCAACCCCAGCCCGGGCACGGGGGCAGCCGGATCTCTGAGTCACCAACGTGCCCGTTTCCATCAGCCCGGTCACACCTCCAGCACCACTCCCTTGTCATCGCCCCGACGGCCACCTCCTCCCATGCCAACCCCTCCTGGTCCGTGTCCCAGCATCGCTCCCAGGATGCCGACCAGGGGAAGATACATTAACCAGAACCCGGGCAAAGTACCGCTCCGCGTGCCCGACGGAGCCGCTGCGGGCGTGCGCTCACGTCAGCCCTGAATCACAGCCCACGGCCCTTATCGGACGGCTCCAGGGACCCACCCTCCTACCAACAGCTCCCTGGCCTCGCTCCATCTGGATGCCTCCTAGTCTCTTCCCAGGCAGGAAAAAAGGAGTTTGGGGGAAACTGGGGAGAAAGGACAGAGCCCAGAGAGGGACCAGCATCATACTGGAAGGGGCAGATGGAGAGATGGGGGGGCTCTTGATCAGGGGGCGGTGGGACAGGAGGAGGGGTGACGGTTTGAAGCTGAAAGAGGGGAGATGGAGACGAGATCTTGGGGAGAAATGTTTTCCTGCGCGGGGGGTGAGGCAGTGGCCCAGATTGCCCAGAGAAGCTGTGGATGCCCCATCCCTGGAGGGGTTCAAGGCCAGGCTGGATGAGGCTTTGGGCAACCTGGGCTGGTGGGAGGGGTCCCTGCCCATGGCAGGGGGTGGCCCTGGGTGGGCTTTAAGGTCCCTTCCACCCCAACCCATCCTGTGACTCTGCACCAGCCTCATCCTAAGGAGCTGACGAGGACGAGAGCTTTGGCTGAAGACTCTGGGAACCTCCTGGTCCTGCTGGGATGGAGGTGACAGCTTCCCCCTGTGCCCAGGAACGTCCCCTGGGTCCCACCCAAGTGCTGCAGGCTGCTGGTCATGAGCTCAAGGGAACATTTTCCTCTCTTCCCTCCTCTGCTCAGGCTCTAGGTGGGCTCACCAGCATCCTCGTGGTACCTGCTGGCACAGGCTGGGAAGAAAACACCGAGCTGGGTGGGCAGGGAAAGAGGGGGCAGAGAGAAGAGAACCAGAAAAAAAATCCCATTGGAAAGCGAGATGGAGAGGCAGAGGGGAAAGCCAGCCGAGGCGTGGGGGGCTCTGTGCTGTTACCTGCCCGGATCCAGCGCATCCTGAGCATGGTGAGAGCCGGCGTCAGGCTCCCGCCGCATCCCCGCTCTCTCCCTCTGCCATCACGCTGCCTAGTCCCAGTCCCAGCGCTGCTGCCCGCTGGTTTTTCTATTCAGGGAGGGCTGGGGAGGAGGCTGCAGCTCCACGCTGGGATTTGGGGCTGCGAGGGGATTACCGGGAGGGACGGTCATGTGTTTGTGCTGTACCAGCTTCCCCAGGACCATCCTGTCACCGGCTAACTCCGTCCGGCAAAGCGCTGGCTGCAAAGCCTCTTACCTTCCCCACCGCGCCAGCCCGGCCCCGCAGGGACTGTCACCCCCCAGAGCCACTCACCGCCCCCCCACCCCGCTCCTCCCAGACCCGGGTCCAGGCACAAGGCACCCCCAGCGCCGCGCGGCACAGATCCCGTCGGGCTTTTCCCGGGGACCCTGCGAATCTCCGCAGCATTTGCTGTGGGTGCCCCATCCCTGGAGGGGTTCAAGGCCAGGCTGGATGAGGCTTTGGGCAACCTGGGCTGGTGGGAGGGGTCCCCATGGCAGGGGGTGGCACTGGGTGGGCTGTAGGGTCCCTTTCATCCTGTGTTTTATTTCCCCGGCGCTTTCCCTCCGCCCTTACTCTCTCCACACCAAATGGCTCCGCGCAGGGAACCCTCCCTCCGGCGCAGCATCATGGCTCGAAGATACCTTTGGGGGATGCAGAAGCCAAGGACCAGAGAGCTGCTGGAGAGCTGTGAGCACGAAGCCCAGCTCCAAACAAAACCATGATTTCATAACATTCCAAGAAACTAGACACTGATCTGCTGTGGTCCAGACAATCCCAGAATGGTTTGGGGTGGAAGGGACCTTAAAGCCCACCCAGTGCCACCCCCTGCCATAGGCAGGGACCCCTCCCACTAGCCCAGGTTGCCCAAAGCCTCACCCAGCCTGGCCTTGGACCCCTCCAGGGATGGGGCATCCACACTGCGTCAAGTCCAGGTTCCTAAAATCATCCCTGGGGCTGGTTGTCCTGGTTTGTCCGTGTGCCTTCAGCCAGCAGCACCGCAACAGACCCCGAGCCTGCTGCCCCTCTGCCCCCTCGGCTCTGGGTGTTTCCAGCCCCAGGACCCCCCGTTCCCCCCTCNCCGCACGCAGACCCAACGCTCCCAACGCATTGGGGTGGGCACGGCGCAAACCCGGGGGTCCTGGGCTCAGCTCCCCGCCCCAGCCCCACCGCTCCATCCCTCTTCATCCGAGGAAAACGGGGAGACAGCCCAGACCCCTTGCGAGGCAGCATTTCCCACCCGTATCCATAAAGCCCTCCGCGATACGGGATAAAAATCCCCAGAAAGTCACCGACACCGTTAACACACCGACAAACACCCTCCCACGGACAAAACCACGCAAACGGCGGCTTTGCCGATAAACCACCCGGCGCTCTCCCGACGGATGCAGGGATGCTCCACAAATGCGCTTCCCACCGCTCCAGCCCCCGGCACTGGGTGGAAAATTGTCGAGGGGCTGCTTCATTCCCCGGGGTTTTCGCATCCCCATGGAAATCTGGCTCCTTCTGTTATCCAGTTCTTGCCTTTCCCGACTACACCTCAACCCCAACCCCCCAAGCTCCCAGCCCTCGCCGTTCTTTCCCCATTTCTCGCCCCATCCTCCCTCAGCCGCCCGCCGAACCGCCCCCTCCCCAGCCCCCGGCCCCTCTCCGCGCATCTTTCCCAACGCACATTCTTTACCGACCTCTTATCTCATAAATTAACCGCCAGAGAGCGGGATCCCGAATAGCTGAGCCCTGGCGTCAGCGTTTCCCTTGCGCGAGCGGCGGGCAGGGAGGAAGGGAAGGTTTCGAGCAGGATGCCAGCCAAGGGTCAGACGCTCTCGGCTCCCTCCTTTGCCTTTGATACCAAATACAAACACTCCCAACGCCACGGAAAGACCAAACCTCCGCTGCCAGAACCCCCGGCATCCCACGCGCTCCGCCGACGAGATTTCCCGGCTGGATGCAGGATGGTCCTGGGCACCATCAAACCCATCCACCAGGACAGCGATGACCTTCCCAACCCGGGACGGGCTCACCCCCGGGATGCTCGGAGCCCATCCCGCCGGCCGGGCGCACTCCCAGCATCTTCATCCCCCTCCCCAGGAGGGTGCCCGCTCTGTCGCTCCTCTCCGAGACGATGTACGCGTCTCCCTGGTCCCTTCCCAAACATAAATAACAAAGCTCCGAATTTTTCACATCATTCTTCTGCTCCTGGGCTGGCTCCTGGAAACGAGCGCCGAAGGATTGCTCTTACAGCCGGCGGGATGCTCACGGCAGGCTGCGATCCCCGGCAAATCTGAGCCCAGCAAATTCCCAAAGCATTTCGGGGTTTTCCGTGCACAGGAAAAAATCCTTTTAGTGTAAAATCTCCACTTGGGGAGAAGATGATTTGGGAGAAGGAAAAAAAATATTTCACTAGAAAAATTTGGTTTGAAGACGTGTTCCCCCAGGAAGCAGCAGATGCTTTTTTAAAAAAAAGAAAAAATGATAGGGTGGCGAGGACGGGTCCCACTGACGCGTTTATTCCCGTAAACTCATGAACTCCAACAGACCTGCTGCTCACTCCCTGCTACACATCCCGAAACCATCCATTCCCCAGGACAGCCAGGTCCCAGGGCGAATCCGGCCGCGTGCGGCAAAGCCGGCGACGGAAGGCTCTGACCCCCGGGGATCAGCCCGGCGTCGGGGCACCGCGGCCACCGCGGGCGCAGGAGGACAGAGCCCCGTCCCTTCGCCGGCGGCACGAACCGAACCGAGCCGCAGTCCTGCGGGGAAAACCTCCTCCTCCTCCCTCTCCCCCCGAACGCCGTGTTGTACAAGATGCTCTTTGGTAACACCCCAAAGGGATCTCGCTGCCCAAAGGGAATAAACCGTTGGGCTCCACAAAAAAACCCAAAAAAACCAAAAAAAACCCAAAATGAAACAAAAAATCTCCTACAACTTAAGCTCAGAGAAATCCTAAACCAGAAGTTACACAAGTAAGCAAAGCGCGGAGGCTCAGAAACATCCTTCAGCCTCAGTTTCCCTCGCGCTCGGTTTTTCCAGGGACAGGATGGTTTTAATTTGAGAGAAAGGAGAAGAAAACAAGACAAAGATAAAAGGATGAAGAAGGGAAGAGGAAGAAGGAAAAGAGGGAAGGGATCCCCGGTGGCTGAGGCTGGCAGGGACCTCGAGGTCAGCTTGTCCAGCCCCTGCTCGGGCAGGATCACAGCATCATGGGATGGTCGGGGCTGGAAAGGACCCTAAAGACCCAGAAAAAAAGACAAAAAAAAGAAAGAAACTTTCCACCCTATCGAAAGATGCTCTGGGGAAGAGAGAGATCCCACGTCTGCAAATAAAGAGACAAACAACTGAAGCCAAACGCCTGTAAGCGAGGCTGGGTGCTGAGCCAGGGCCGTGCCGGCACTGGGGGGGTGCGGGGTGCCCAGGGGTGGGTGGACAGGATTGGGGAGATCGGTCCAAGTGAACCCTACAAACCAACCCGGCCCAAGTGAAACCCACCAAGCGACCCGACCCAGAGTGAACCCTACAAACCACCCCGGACCAAGTGAACCCTACAAACCAACCCGGTCCAAGTGAACCCTACAAACCAACCCGGTCCAAGTGAAACCCTACAAACCAACCCAGTCCAAGTGAACCCTACAAACCAACCCGGTCCAAGTGAAACCCTACAAACCAACCCGGGCCAAGTGAAACCCTACAAACCAACCCAACGCCCTGACAGCGGAGGAGAACCCGGGCTGGGGGCAGGCGGTAGGAGCTCGCGCGGCCAACCTTCCATCCCCGCCAATCCTGCCGCTCCCAGGAATCTGGGACCCCAACTGGAACCAACTGGGGATGCTTCGATGAGGAAGAGTTGGATTCTCAAAGGTGCCAGAAGAGAGGAAAGGGAGAATTCAGCAGCTCGAGCCTCTGTTTGCTCTCAAGAGCATCTCCTGCTCATGGTGCATCTTCATTTTCCTCCCCAGGTTGAGTCCTTCCACCACCAAAAAACCAGAGAGGTCCACCAACCGCAGAGTCGGCAGCACCCACCCCACCAGCGGCACACGACACGAGGTCTCCAGAGGGGATCCGAGCTCCAGAGCCGCCCGTGCACACATCCTGCTCTCCCCGGAGTGGGTGCGCCCCAGCAAGACCCCACCACCGGCAACGGGACGCGTTGACCCAACAGAGCCCGGCTGGGACGGGCACGTTGTCCCCTCCCGACCAGTGCATCCCTGTGCCAAGGGGGGGTCACACCGAGGGGCACAGCCCCCGCAGCCGAAACCCCCCCGCCAGGCCCGCTGGAGAAGGGGCACAGCACCCCAAAAAGAGAAACAAAGACACCGGGGGGAGAAAAAGAAGCAAAAACAGAGTCAACGAGGAAGAGCAAAGCGTGCCGGCAAAGCCAGAGCCGGGAAAAGAAACCCGGAGCCGAGGGAGGGACAACAAAGGGTCCCAACGGCCCCCCAGCCCCACGGCTCAGCCCCACGGCGGCTGCCACGAGGAACCGCGTTCCACCCCGGCCCAACGGAGCCAAACTCTCTTTACAGCCACGTTCCCACCATCGGTGTCCGGAAAAGCCGCCTTCGGTTTGCGCCGATGGGAAGGAGGGTGATCCGCAGCCATGACACCCCGGGGGTCCCGGCTGTGACCCCCCAGCCACCCAGGATGGGACAGTGCGGGGACACTGCTCCTGGGGGACCTCCTGGACCCAAGAGGAACCATTTCCCTGCATCCAACCCCCCGCACCCTGCGTTGGGGGACAGGTCCCGGGCTGAGCACAGACGGTGGCCAGGGGCTCGGTGACACCCACGGTGACACCCGCGGTCCCCGCGCCACGACCCTGCGCCCACCCCGAGGACCATGACGGCCACACCGAGGTGCTCAGGGGGGTGCAGGGTGAACAACCCCATACACCCCCCACCCTTCCCACACTGGGACCCCCCACTTTGGGGTCTGCGACGTGACCGGGGTGCGCCCAGATCCCACCTGGTGCCCCTCTGTCACCATCCAAGGGGACAAGACGGTCACTGTGGCCGGGGGTCGGGGGCCACCCGCAGCAGGAATTTTTGGGGTGCCCCCCCAGCAGGGATTTTTGGGGTACCCCCCCAGGAGGAATTTTTGGGGTGCCCCCCCAGGAGGGATTTTTGGGGTGCCCCCCCAGCAGGGTTTTTTGGGGTGCCCCCCCAGGAGGGATTTTTGGGGTGCCCCCCCAGCAGGGTTTTTTTGGGGTACCCCCCCTTTTTTTTACCTTCAAAGAACCGCTGCAACGCCTCCGTCTCGTCCACCACCTCCATGGCTGGGCCATGCACGGGGGGGGCTCAGTCTCCGCTCCCGCAGGGGGGCAGCCCCCCCCCCTCCTTGCCGCCGCCGCCGCCCCCNGTGCCACTCTGTCACCATCCAAGGGGACAAGACGGTCACTGTGGCCGGGGGTCGGGGGCCACCCGCAGCAGGAATTCTTGGGGTGCCCCCCCAGCAGGGATTTTTGGGGGGGCCCCCCCAGGAGGGATTTTTGGGGTACCCCCCCAGGAGGAATTTTTGGGGTGCTCCCCCCAGCAGGGATTTTTGGGGGGGCCCCCCCAGGAGGGATTTTTGGGGTACCCCCCCCCGAAGGGATTTTTGGGGTGCCCCCCAGCAGGGATTTTTTGGGGTACCCCCCCCTTTTTTTTACCTTCAAAAAACCGCTGCAACGCCTCCGTCTCGTCCACCACCTCCATGGCTGGGCCATGCACGGGGGGGGCTCAGTCTCCGCTCCCGCAGGGGGGCAGCCCCCCCCCCTCCTTGCCGCCGCCGCCGCCCCC
>VZTO01010781.1:0-20145 GCA_013400615.1 Syrrhaptes paradoxus
TGCTGCAGGTGGGGGGCTGGCTCGCAGTGCTGTGCCCTCTCCCCATTCCTGTCCCAATCCCACAGCCCTCTGTCAGGCCTTGAGACAGAGGCAGAGGTGTGAAGGTGTATCGGAACTTCTTCAGGTCCATCAGTAAGCTCTGAGCTCCTCCTGACTGCGGTACAGATGAACTGTTTTTTCGGGACTTGAAGATTTACTTTCAAATTTATTTTTTTATTTTTTTTATGCTGTCTGCTCTGTTATTCTGAAATCTCTTTGGTGAATAGCTGCTGTAACTGCTTTCGACTTTCAAAAATCTGCCATCTATTGTTAGTTTTTCAAGCTGCTGCTATGCAATTGGTTAAAAATGAATGGCAGTTGGAGTTGTAGCAGAGGAGCTGGGAAGGAGTTAGCAGTTACTTGTTGGGATCCCTTCCAGAGAAAGAAGGAAGGTGGAGTTTAAGCTCCTCACAGTCTTTCTAAAATAAGAGTCAAAGCAAGTAGGTGCTTGTTGCTATGGATGAAGCATCAACAGATTTTTTGTAGGAAACTAAAAGCTCATATGAGGAGAGGGATTTTGGTTTAGTCTGAATATTGTCTCGGGCTCTGCCAGAAGCAGACAGGGGGGTTTATCCTTCATGGTGGTGCGGGCTGTGTGGTGGGACCCTGCATTGCGGGTTGATGGTGGCAACAGCTCCGAGCAGTGGGATTCAGAGGCTGTCTGCAGTGTCTGGCTGTCCTGTGTCCTGCCGTCCCTGCCGTGATGGGACAGGAGGGGGTTAGGGGTGATCAGCCCCTCCAGTGTGAGCTGAAATGTTCATTTGTACCTTGCTGATTTTTGGGGTGAATGCTCCTCTGTGTGCTTTGAAAGTGCAACAAGCTGCCTTGATGTTGAGTGCTGTGTGCTCTGGGTGGATTTTCAGAGTCCTGGAGGGTGGCAAACTGCCTCACCTGCTGTGGGACAAATGCCTTCGTGGCTGTTGCTCTTTCTTTACAACCTCCCACCCTCCTTAACAGGCTCCAGGTGCTTTATTGCACCTGTATCTGCACAGGCTAGATAATTGGGCATTAAAGAATTAAAAGCTTGCCCCCAAACCAAATACAATAACGCGTGCTTGCAATAGATCGTACGTATGTACAAACATGAGTGAGTGAGTAAATTGGTGACAACTTGGTTTTATTGTGTTGGATTGATTGGTTTTTGAGAGATCGCTAAAGGCACCTTTCATTAATTAGGAGCAGATCAGACTTTAAAACTTACCAGTACACAGATGTGCTTTGTCACTGTCATGAGTCAGGATAAAAATAGTTTCTGACTTCTTCAGGCTCTGTTTGCATTAAGAATTCTATATGATCGATGGTATGTGATATATTTAATTCTGTTCTGTGAAGTTGTTTTTGGAGCAGTCTCTGGGTAACCCAGAGGGGAAAGCATTAAGAACAACAGAACAGATCGATTTAACATTTGAACTGATAGAGAGTAACATATCCAGGTGCCAGGAATGTGTGACGGCTCCGCAGCGCTGTGCATAGCACCCGAGCACCCAGAGGAGGTGGTGTTGTTTACTGGGGTCACTGGTGATGCATCTCGCGGGCACGGACACACCAAAATAACTCANGGGACTTTTAAGCTGAAATATTTCCATGAATCAGCCATCTGGGCTTTGGGGGAGTGACCAGCGCTGCACAAACAGTTTAAACTCCGGCTTTGCTGTGACTTAGTGCGTCCCTCTCCTAAAGGATTTCAGGATTTCGGTGCTGGTAGCGCTGAGAACATATGAGCCGCCAGTAAGTAAGGAGCTGTGGTGTTGGAGAGGGGCTGCTCGGCAGAGGGTTTGCTCCAGAGTTCCGATAGGAAATGGGGGGATTGTTGCTGTTCAGTTCTGGTGGCTGCAGATACATCGGATTTGGGGTTAAAGCCTTCTCAGAAATACTGGTTTTATATAAGTTATAATTGAGAAGCGTGGCTTCTTGTAGTGGAGATGTGGGAATTGCTGGGAATTTGAAACCAAGTTAGATGTAACTGCCTAAGAAGAAAAATTGAGAAAGAAAAATAGCATTTTATAGTCTAAAGGGTTAAGGTAGGACTTGCTTTTATATTTTGTTATAACGTGGTGGAGTTTTCTGAAAGCTTTGTAAGTAGTTCTGTAGAAAATGGTGGAACAGAGAATACAGGGCAAAATATTGTCCGCTGCTGTTGCCTCTGCTGAAGATTTTTACAGAAGTATTTGTACCTTAATCTCACACAGGTGAAGACAAAGTGTAGCTCATCGGTGTCGCCTGGCTTAAAACTTTATTTGGCGCAGCAATATGTATTTTAGCAGGGGAATATTTGTTTTTCCTGTCTCTAAAGAAGATGATCCTGCTTATATTTGCAACAGCTCATCTTTTGCCAGGTTTTTCCCCTTACCCTGCTCAGAACTGAATGCTCCATCCTTCTGCCTAGAGAGGAGGTATATATTCTATATTGCCATGGCCAGCTGTATTTAAGTTGCTGACTGAACTGAGTCAATAGCACTAGCAAAGCTGCCACTACTATAGTGTTAAGCTCTTTACATGGATCAAATAAAAAAAATCTGAATTTTTCAGATGACTGTCTTTAAGCCAATAGGTGAATAGTGGAAACAGCCTTTATAGGTGGCTTGGTTGTGCTCTTTAACACGGGTACTTGTGAGCCTCACGGGGTGGAAATGGCCGTAGTAAAGCATTAACCTTATTCAGAAATTTTGTTCCCTTCTGAGACACCCAGTGGTAGGACATCAGTGGATGCACTTTGTCTCTTCCAGTTGATGAGGCTGCCAGGGTAGAACTTTCCTATTTTGGAAAAGCCTGTAATAGGTTACATGAGTTTTCTGCGTGTCTTAGGCTCAGTGATTACAGGCTGGCAAAAGAAATGATGCTGCCAGTGGGGTGCTGGTGTGGGTCAGTGCCATCAGCGACGATCGTGAGCTTTCGGCGTGGAAACCCGGCGCAGGCAGTTACAGGAGGACCCGGTGAGCGTGGGTCGTAAATCAAGACGTGGATGTGGAGCGTTAAAACATCAAAACCGTACTGCAGGCTCTAGTTTTGAATTGCATTTGTAGAAACAGAGTATTTTTGTTAAGACTCAAGTAAGCGAATGAGTCTGTAACCGTTGCTAACAGTGAAGTATTATGCACAGAATAGGAGAAAACAATCGAGTGTTTCATCAGCCTTCTTGCTGTCTCTTGCCAGAGTCTGCAGGCTGTCCTGCATTGCATCAGTCCTGCTGGACATGATTTTCCATCTATATTGCAAAGCCAGATGGAAAATGAATCCAGTGTATGTTGATAGAGTTATTTCAGAACAAGGGAACAGCCCTTTGTAATGTGCCTGTGCTCGTTCAACCTATAAATCACCCTTTTATTGTCTGGTTACGTCCGAGTCTATAGCAGAAATTGAAGCAAGGTCCATTAGCAGGTATGAGAAAAGCACGTTAAAGGCTCCAGGTATTTTTTTTTTCCAATGCAATTTGGGTGAAGGAGCCTTCATGCTGTTCTCCTGGGGTACAGGTGTATCTGCAGGTGCCGGTGAGTGGCCAACCCTCAACCTGCCAAGTGTCACGAGCATCGCTGTGGCTCAGACCCTTGTGCTGGTAACACCGGCTTCTCAGCTTGTGTGGGACTTCACCCGTGGCCCTTCATCCTCTGGAAGAGAATAAAAACTGACAGGTCAAGTGGTAATGAGGAACCAGATCTGTACTCAACTGGAAAATGCTTTAAAAAAAACAAAAGACCAAAAAAAAACCCACCTGCTGTGAGAATGAGATCCTTTGAATCTTAAAATGTTTAAGGACTGTAGAATTGGGCTGAAAGCAGGGAGGAGGGTTTAAAAGCAGGATATTTAGTAGCTTTAGAAGTGCCTTTCTTCTAATGTTAACTGTAATACTGACAACATGAGCTCATCAGCTTCTTTTTTAGCAGATAAAGAATCAATAGCATTGTGTTTACTCCTTGTAAAAGGAAAGACAGCTTCTTGCATTTTAAACTCGAGAGGAGTTTTATGGAATCTATTCTGAAGATGTGTTTTAAGAGGCAGGTTTTATACTTGTTTTGTCTTTACTGGTTTCCCAGTGGTGCTGTGTTTCCCTTACTGGGAATGCAGAAGGGAGCAAAGCAGACCACAAGACAGGAAGCTCTGTCGAGACTGGAGCAGGCACAGCCTGGCAGGTTTTTTCTTTTTTTTTTTTTCCAGTGCCCTTCTATGCTATTTCCTTTCTGTACTTTCACCATTTTATTTTTTAAAATCTCCAGGGACTCCCAACTTACAGGTGTGGGAATGAACAGAAGCTGGGGCCAAAATTCCTCAGGTTTGACTCCAGTCTTATTCATGCAAATTCAAACCTGCTCTTTTCAGTGGATTTCCATCATATTTACAGAATGAGACCCAAGGTCTGTTCTCAATCCTTAATAGAGCCAAAAGTTTTAGTTTTCGCCTTTCTTTCTAACGGTTGGATTACCCTTGTTTTGCCCTCTGGAATGGTTCCCTGCTCCTGGGGAATTTTTATTGCCACTGAACTGAGCTGACCGGCATCATGAGTTTAAGTTTTTTTTGCTCTTCCTCACTCCTTCTGAAAAAGTATGTGTCTAATTGAAAGTATATATCTAATGATTAAAAGCAAATAAGTTTTAATGGAAATTAGAAAGTTGGATTGCTGCCTATTTGCCGATATGACATTTTTTTTCATAGCAACTTTGATTGCTGCTTTTTTACTTAACCTAAAATTGTATAGGATGCAGAAGAGCAGACCGGTTGAGAGACGATGGACGTTGACTGGTGGGTACTACGTGAGCGAGGCCAGGTTTAGTGACTCCACCGTGGGACAGGACTGATCCAGCTGGGCTCATCTGGCCTGGCAAATCCACGCATTGTGCATGGCACAGCGAAGCCTTGGCCAGCAGATCTCTCCTGGCTGGGGTATCTCTGTGCTGCACTCCCCACTGTGGTTTAGACCTACCCTATACTGGTTTGCTAATCCTTACGTACAGGAAATGCTTCTTGTTGTTTATCTTAAACCCGTGAGATTTCCCTTTTTCTCCCCAGAGAATGAATTCAATCATTGCCAATTTGTTTTTCTGCTTTTATGTTTACAGAAGCTTTTGGCATGTTCCAAGGATAAGTTTTAAGAAATTAAAGCAAGGCTAAACTTTTCCGAAAGGTGTGAGGGTGGATTAGAAACCCATCTTGTTCTAAAGTAGTAGACTGTAGAATTAGGTCAGGCACGCCCTGCGTGTGCGTGTTTCCTGCTTGCTCATATTTCTGGGAATAATTGTCCATGGGAATGTTTTTGCAGATTTAAAGGAGTGTTGTCACCTTAAAAATGACTTGTTTGGAGTTTTATTTAAGTCATCGTGGTTACGCTGTGGTTTAGGAAGAGTGGAAGGTTGCTAACCATCTGATTCACTCGCTCGGTGTGCTGGCTGTTCGTTGCCATTCGCAAACCCAATGGTGAAGGAAGGTTACTCACTTCTACTATTTTTACTCCTCTGACTTCCTTCTCGTCGTGCCAGATGACAACGAAGCAGTGCATAAGCTGTCAGATGTTACAGTAAAGGGCTTTTCTCTTCGATTAATTTTGACAGCTCAGCTTTTCATGGGTTTTCTTTGAAGTCTGCAAACTTGATACCTGAACTATCTTACAATGGCTTTTTAAAAAAAATAAAAAATCCCAAGGATAAGGAACAAGTAATAGAAGAAAAAGTTAGAAGGCAGCAAGTCTGTAGTGATGGTTTTGTTATCTTTTGCTTAATAAAATGTCCTGCATCTAAATGGGTTTTCTCTGCTGGACGTGTTACTGTATTTGAGGTTTTTTTCCTTGCACACATCACGGATGTGCTGTTCATGGTGGTTTGTACAAGTGAGATCGCTCAGCTCCTTCTGGTAGTTGTGTGAGAACTGTATACCTTGGGAAGCGGGTTTGGCTGTGCCTCAGATCCATTAGCTTGGGGAGGGATGATGTGCTGAAGGCCATCCCAGCCTTTTTGCATTCCAGTACAGTTCCTTCTTTTATCTTAAGAGTTACACAGAACAAGGATCAGTCTCTATCTCTGCAGTAGGTTTGTAGTATGAATTCTTCATGCCAAAGATGTATTGCTAAATAAAACTTTTGTTTCCAGCTTGTGGTTTAAAAAAAAAAAAAAAAAAAAAATTAAATACCACTTCTATATTTTTCTCTCAACAAAAATGTTGGCTCTAAACAAGTTCAAATAAAGATGACTTCACCGGGCCCATCAGCACGTGTTTGGAGAACAGAGATGCTTGTTCCGTTCCGCGGCTCATTCCTGACATTATTGTGCTCTGAAGGGAGGAGGGACCTACGTGCTCCGAGTTCGGCAAAACCAACGGCCACAGTCAGATGTGAATTTTCATTTTTGACTGTGATACTGATTTCCTTTGGAGGGGAAAAAAAAATCACAGCCTGTTTAGGAGATCTCTCTGTAATCTTCGGTGCTGTATGTGACACTATTCATGAGTTCCCAGCTCCCAAAATCCAGCCGTCCACGAGCTGTGAGTCCTCATCTCCTCTGCATCCCGGACCCTGCCTGGTGCCGCAGGAGCTGAGTGTACAAACAGTGAGCTGAGGAGTGGGGTATTCGCTTACGGCACATGATCAGTTCTGGGGTACCAGCCAGTTTATTCTCACCAGAGGGTAGAAATGTGCGTGGAAACAGACCTGGAAAGAAGATGGTAACCTGCTAGTATTGGTTGTGTTAACCACAGGGTAATTGCTGGTGCACAGATGAGGAGCATGAGTAGTGAACGTGCTCCCCGGTTAGTTAGTGTGTCTGATACTTTGCTGGTCCTGAAGGTGAGGTCTCTCTTTCTGTATCCCTGTTTTATCTCCTAAAAGATTCCCCTGCTGTGCTTCCCAGGGCTGGTAGAGGGCTGAGCACTTATTATTTATCCAAAGCTTTGAAGATGAATAGTGCTAATTATTATATATAGGTATTCATTCTCACCATGGGTATTTCACCTTGATCCTGGGCATGAAAGGAAACCAGGACATTTGTAAGCTGGTCAGGCATGAGTGTGGCTTCTGAAGTCTCTATGTACTGGTTTCCCTGCTGGGTTATGTGTGTGATTGCAATATTTGTCACATTAAATGACTAGTTTGGATATTTCTTGTAGCAGCCAGATGTGCTAAAGGAATCCTTACTCACCTCAGTTCTGCTGCCACATAATGTGTAGGATTTGGGTACGCCAAGAGGGGACAGAAGACAGGAAAATGCCATTACCCTGGCCCAGCTCTGGTTATCAGTGGGGCTGAATGTTCAGCTTTCCTGTGGATTTAATGAAGAAACTGAGATCTGATGCTTGCGAGAGCCACCACAACTGCAAGGAGCATCTGTTTGTGAAATCAGTGAAAAAAGATGCCAAAAGATTGCCCAGGTTTATTCCCAGGGAGTTTGTGGTGCTCTTTGCCCAGGCAAAAGGGTTTGGATTTGTCCACGGGTGACCGAATGCAAGGCAGCGTTCATGGGGACTGATGGGGGGGGGGTCTCTCCGGGGTCCAAGGGAAACAGGCTGGAAAGTTTTGCTGTTGCCACCAATCTTCCTTCTGATGAGTGTCACCTGATGCGTAAGCAAGAGATTTTCTAAGAATATATGGATACAATAGTGTTGGTAGCTTAGTATTTGTTTTAGGGAAGCAGAGGAAGGAACTGTTATTCCTTTTTAAAATTTCTGATGAAGAATGAAATGTTTGTGCCGAGTGCCTGTAATGATGGGCCTGAAACCTGCCGCTGAGCTGCTCATTAAGGCTGTCACCCTCAGCAGGTCCCAGAGAGCTCGCCAACTCTTATTTGGCATTTTGTTGCTGTGTTAGCGCTGTATTTTATCTGGGTTGTTTCTAGCCGTGTCCGTGTTCTGCCGTGCTTTATAGATGGCACCCACTGGCTGTGGAGTCTTAATTCAGCCAAGAAAAGGACACAGGACAATTGTTCTGCAGGGGGCAAATTGGGAAAATTCATTAATGAGAAAATTGGTGTTTTATGTTTGAGTGAGTGAAAGGAAAACTCATAAAGCCAAGAAAGGAGAGCTGGTTCTTGTCCAAAGCAATAGCACAACAAAAGACATGCCAGAGAGAGAACAAAGGAAAGAGATGGCAATAGAGATCTCTTCGGAGATACGAAGCGAGTCTTAAAGATAGGAATGGGGAAGAAGAATTTAACTTCAGAGTGAAATGGCCAAGCAGCAAGATAGAAATAGACCCTGGGTACTTTAATAACTTTCTTTTCTTTTCCTAGGTAAGTGTAGGGCAATAACCAGCATCATAAGCCCCTCGGAAGCCCAGTAAACTGTCTTCGGAGCCTGAGGGACTTTTTTTGTGGTACCAGATACAGGGATTTGAGCTTTGTTGCTTGGGAGTTTCTTGCATAACTAACAACCTGGTATTTTCTCTTGTAGCTCTTCTCTTAGAAAACGCAACCATCTCCTCACATCACGGAGGCCCAGCATGAATGTGAACTGTGNCTGGTTTCTTTCATACCTTTCTTTTCTCTTCCTAGGTAAGTGTAGGGCAATAACCAGCATCATAAGCCCCTCGGAAGCCCAGTAAACTATCTGAAGAAATGTCTTCGGAGCCTTTTTTGAGGTTTTTGTGGTACCAGATACAGGGATTTGAGCTTTGTTGCTTGGGAGTTTCTTGCATAACTAACAACCTGGTATTTTCTCTTGTAGCTCTTCTCTTAGAAAACGCAACCATCTCCTCACATCACGGAGGCCCAGCATGAATGTGAACTGTGGTGGTGGGACAGACTGGTCAAGAAATCCGGAGTCCAGTTGCTCTATGGAAAACGTAACTGTAACAGTCCATGAGTCAGAAGAAAATAATGTGTTAGGAGGTCACAGCCCTGCTGCGGTTCCCAGGACTGAGGGTAAGGGTAATGTCTTTACCTTACAGCAATCTTTAAGGGAGAATTTTTTTTCTTTTTTGAGGGGTGTTATGTTTTGGAAAAATTCCAGTATCCCAAGGCCGTTTGCACAGGGGAGTTCAGAATGTGTGTACCTGCTCTAAAGGACAAAGGTGCACAGCAGGGGTTAGGGTCTCGTTATCTTGGCAAGATCATCGCATGCAGCTCTTTCTGAGGTTGTCCTTGAACAGATAAACTGAAAGTGGCCAGAGTTTCCTGGTGAGCCATGTTTAAACCACCTCTAGTGCTTCTGCTCCAGCTTTCCTGGGAGAGGAAGTGCTGGTACTTGGTCTGTGTGGCTGTGCTTCTGGCCTTGTTCAGTTCCTGTGCTCCTGTTCTTTACTCACTGAATCCATCTCGCTTTGACAAGGACTACTAGGCATCATGGTTCATGAGGAAATTTTTTATCCAAAATCCAGCTGCTGGCTCAACTTGGAAGCGCAGTTTAGTTTTATATCATCTAACGTTGCCCTGATGGTTATGTGTATTGACATCCTTTGTTACTGGATGCCTCAGTTTTCTCATTGCAGTAGGAAGTGTTACTATGAAATTATGTTTTTTAATAAAGTATATCTTACCCTTGCAATATTTGTTTGTCTCTCTCAGGTTTAGATTCTGAATGCCGACACACCGCTTGTCCAGTAGGTCCCCAGATGAGTAGCATGTTGTCAGCTCCTGAAGACAAGCACAGCTGTCATTTCCAGGATGGAAGTAAGAGACAGTCCGAATATGTGAACCCCCAGGAACGCCACGGATGCTGCGCGTTGTCTTCAAGCATCAGTTCACAAACAGTGGCTCCAGAGAAAGTGACGCTCGTGGTAGATGGCACTCGCTTTGCAGTGAATCCACAGATTTTCACTGCTCACCCCGATACCATGCTGGGAAGGTGGGTGATTGTCCCCATTTTCAAAGCCCTAATATTTGGTTTGTGATCTTGTGTGTATGCACAAGTGAAGTGAGGTTCACCTCGTTCAGAACTTGGCTGTGAGTGAGGCCTTGAGGACAAGACCAGATGTAGAGAGAGCTGGTAGTTCTCTCTCCCTTCAATCCACTTTCTTCTAGCTAGCCATGCTCTCCTTTTGCCTTCTCTCCAAGTGTTTGCCTTGTTTGTAAGTAGTACATGTGCTCACAGCTGATAAATTCTCTTCCAAAATGGGGAAAATGATAATGCTCCGTTCTGCTTCTGCTGTTATCTTCTGATACCCTCCCAAAAGAGAAGTCACTGAGCTCCCTGTAACATGCCTTAAAGGTTGGAGCCTATCGATGGGATGCGACAGGAAGCATTAATTTTCTGTCTTGCCAGTGCTTTCACCCACCTCTGACCACAGCCAGCGAGGCTCTGCTGGGTCACTGACCCTCGCACAGGTCAGTGAGTAAAACAAGGGGTCAAAAGGCACGTGGTGGTTATCCTGCACAGCCTCCCTGAAAGGGCATTACTGCCAGGGGATTTTCTGACCCAGGCTTGAATGATCTCTTCCCCCGGGCTGTCCCTTGTTCTGTACAATACAGTAGCTATAGCGACAGACAGAGTCCAGCTATAGGAGGACTTAGCTGAGACAGCTCTTGTGCTTATTTACTATAGATTTGCAAATAGGTCTCAAATGACTGTTTATATGTGTCACTGCTGGTTTTGTTTAACCTCAGTCCACGTATTGGTCCCTAGAATTCAAGCTCTTAAGTGTACTTGTGCACTTACATAGATTTTTATCTGTTCAGAATGTTTGGACCGGGAAGAGAATACAATTTCACCAGGCCAAATGAAAAGGGAGAATATGAAATTGCAGAAGGAATTAGCTCAGCTGTGTTCCGGACTGTGCTGGTAAGGAAATATTTTCAGATTGAAAAAAACAATCTGTTTGTCACATGTGCAAAACTGAACCATCTCCCAGGCAGCTGCACACCCCCTGGGACATATTATTTTATTCCTGTTTTGCATTGGGATTTAAAAAAAAAAAAAAATTAGTAGACTTTGGTATGAGTCAACATTTCAGATATTTGCTCATGTCGCCTTTTACCTTTCTTGGGTCGTGCCATTGTAGTTCCTGAGCTCATGGTTGCGTATAAATGCATGTTGTGTATGAGATGTTATGAAACTCTACGCCATAGGAAAAGTTTTAACTGGAGCTCACGGTTTATTAGACCCAGGAGGATCTGCAAAGAGATGCAGATTCTCGGACAAGCAGGGCTGTTTTTACTGTTCTCAGAGCTATATATAGCGTCTAACTCTCAGATGTTGGTTAACAAAACAAAGAGCTAATTAAAAATGATCAGACTCCAAGCTATTCTTAATTTTTCTCTCCGTAAACTGTCCTTTTATTTGCAGGATTATTACAAAACCGGAATCATTAACTGCCCTGATGGGATTTCCATCCCAGACCTTCGTGACACATGTGATTATCTCTGCATCAACTTTGACTTCAACACAATCAAATGTCAGGATTTAAGTGAGTATGGAGAGAAATCAGCTCTTATTAGATGATCTGCATGGTTTGGAGAACTCGGATCCTGATTCAGTGCAGTTCTTAATCGTGTGCTTTACTTTGAGCAGGAAGATGTTGGACTCCACTAGGGCTCATGTGTGTTGCATTTAAACATTTCCTTTTTTGCACCATCAATCCAACGTGAAGTGATTGAATCCTGCAGAACGCAGGCACCTTGCTCAAAAAAGCAAATTGAAATGGTAAAAATTCTAGTAACAGAGGCTGAGGAGAGGAGCTTACTGTTACAGTCAAATAAAATGAAGGGTAAAAGCAGGGTGATAACTCCTGTCTAAAACGTACCAGAGAATCATGAATAATTTATGCTAAACAATGATGGGCAGAGCAGGAACCAAAGATACCAAAGTTGGAAAGTGGTAGAGAGTTCCTAGTCATGAAGGGATCAGACTGGGAGAAGATTTTTGGTGGGTATGCTGGCAAAGAAGTGCAAATAGGTAAATCTGGAAAAGGCACTGGACCGAAATGGGACATGAGGTGTCACAGCACAGCCTTGCACAGAGTTTCCTGCCCTGACACCTGACGAGTGATCACAGACAAGGGAGAAAATGTGCTCTCAAGGACAGGTTGTTGCTGGAAATTCAAGTTAAGTATCATAATGGATTAATTATTCAGTCTGTTAGTGTTTTGCTGTATTGATTGAACCTTGGTGGTTTTTTAATGGTAATGTAATGGTTCTACAGTGTGTTCGCATCCCATTTGAAATTCAGCCTCGTAGATCTGGTTTTGCCAATTCTGGAGCTGGAGGCTGTTGATGCATCTGAACGTATGCTAAGGAGTTTCTCTAAAGAGGAATGCAGGCTGTGCTCGTGAATGCGTCTGGAAAGTGTAGAGCTGAGACATCTTTTCATACTGTGTAAAAAAAGCTCATCATATGATTTGTGTCTCGTTAGGTGCTCTGTTACACGAGCTCTCCAACGACGGTGCTCACAAGCAGTTTGACAGCTACCTGGAGGAGCTAATCCTGCCCATCATGGTGGACAGCGCCAGGAAAGGGGAGCGTGAGTGCCACATTGTCGTGCTGACGGATGAAGACACCGTGGACTGGGATGAAGATCACCCACCTCCCATGGGCGAGGAGTACTCACAAAGTAAGGGCTACGGTGGAGCTCCTGGCGCTGTGTTTAGTTACAACCAGACATCTGGCCGTTAGGAGAGGGCTCATTACCCAAACAGCAATCTTTTGGGTTTGCTGCCTCCCCTCAGCCTTTTCCTGGCTCTCTAGGGAGTGGATACTCTCTGCTGCGCACACCCATCCCCATCCATTCTCTCCAGAGTCTGTCTGTTGTTACCCTCCCACCAAGGAAGTGCAGCTACTCCAGCGATGAGAACAGACACCTGAAACAGGGCCTGGGAACCAGAGCTGGTTTTTGGCACCCCCGCGTGTCACAAGCAGGGAGGAGGTTCCTCCTGGTAGATTCTAATCAATGCTTTTGTTTCTGCAGTCCTTTACAGTTCCAAGCTGTACAGATTCTTCAAGTACATTGAGAACCGTGATGTTGCAAAAGCCGTGTTAAAGGAACGGGGCCTGAAAAACATTCGCATTGGCATTGAAGGTAAAGTGTTTCTTCAACAAAGGAAACCCTCAAACAGTTTTAGAGAAACCTAGAACGGGTGACTCCATAGTCAGTAAAGCTTAGTTTCCTCTGGACTCCAGGCATTTCTTGCTTTGTTCTGGGTTTTACTAGGTATTTGTTTTCATTAAACTAGTAGAAGCTGGGCATCTTCCTTCACCTCTGTTGTGTTTTGCTGAAATTGGCCAGGAGGGTCAAAAGTGAAGGGAAAAATGAGAAATACATAGCATGGACCATAAGCCTTGTCTCTTTAGGACCAAGCAAACTGAAGGGGTAGTCACCCTCCCGCCTGCTGATCCAGGCATTCCCTTAGGGAGTTGGAGAGCCTGCTCTGTCCTGGGGTACTGTCTTATTTTTGTAGTGGCTGTTTGCTCACTGAATAGCTAACTCTGTGCAGGCATTGATCATACAACGACACACAGTGGGAAAAGAAAGGGGTCTTTTGCAAGACCTTAAAGAAAGGGGTCTTTTGCAAGCCATTAATGTGGAATGTGGGCACTTGTCTACTAATTGCTCCATAATCACTCCTGCCTGGCTGTTTGGGGACCCTGTTGTCCCTTTGTGCAAGTCAGAGGTGTGTAGTGCAGCTGACTGTCTGTGTTTTCAGGGTACCCCACCTGTAAAGAGAAGGTGAAGAGGAGACCTGGTGGCCGGTCAGAAGTGATCTACAACTATGTTCAGCGGCCGTTCATCCAGATGTCGTGGGAAAAGGAAGAAGGGAAAAGCCGTCATGTTGATTTCCAGTGTGTTCGGAGCAAGTCTCTAACAAACCTCGTCACTGTAGGTGATGATGTCTCAGAGGACCATGAGGTTATAATGCATCACCCCCCTCAAGTAGATGAACTGGACAGGCTGAACGCACCCTTCTCCCAAATGGCTGTTAATGATCTACCGGATTAATTGTGGCTCAGGGTGGATAGTCCTGCTCCATGTGGGAACATCGTAGTTTCATCCCAGGTGATGCAACACAGACTCCTGCAAGGTGCTTTGTCCTCATTCATGCTTTTACTCCATTGTCATATTTCAAGCATGTTAATAGAGGCACACTCCATAGTCTAATTGTGCAATCCAAAGCAACGACTCCTCAAACAAAGAGAAATTATGCTGTTTGTTTCTCCTACAAAGGCTTCCAGACTGGTGGCTGCTGAATATTTTACTTAAACTTCTAAAAGAAAAACAGAAGTATTTAGAAAAATCTTGTTTGACATGAGAGAGAGGAAATTCTGGGCCTGTCAGGACAAAGCTTTCCTTTACCATTAGGCACACAGCTTTGCTTTTGTGATAATCAGTTACAAAGGAGCAAACATCAAAGCAGGACAGATGATACTCTTTCATCAACCAGCAGAAATGTAGCACAGCTGTGACAGCAAAATCCTGAGTGTGGAGGAATGAAAGCAAAATCCTGAGCGTGGAGAAATCTGTTTACGCTGCCACCTGGCTTTGCATCCGGCATGTTGTGCTGCTGTTCTAGGGAAGGACGAAGTGTCTGTGCATTCCCTGGGATTTCCCAGGTATATTTCTCTGTAAGGTGGAATCGCTGGTTTTAGGGATGTTGTCTGTTAACTTCAGTAAAACAAGGAGATCATGCTGAAGGAAAAAAGCCAAAAAGAAGAGACTGTAGTTGATACTTTACCAACAAAGTAGATCTGTCTAGTGTGATAGATGTAAGAACCTTTCTAGAGGTGACTGTGCATGCTAAAGACTTTCTTTTCTCCTCTATCCCCCTGCTAAGACAAGAAAAGCCAGTGGAGGAGCTCCCAGTACAGTCAGTTTATTACCTGAGTAAAATCCTTGGTCTCATCAGCCTTACTCAGGCAAAATTTCTGTGGACTCTCCAAGGGGCATTCTATTATTGTGGCTTTAACAGGCCAGCTACTTTCTTCCCAGTTTGCAACTAACTGGGCCATTTGCTGTCAGGCAGATAGGAAATACAATAGTAAATTTTTCAGTAGAGAAAAATCCACGTACCTAGGAACAGTTCTCCTTTGCTGCTCTGAATAGATAATCCCAGTCTGTGGTTAAGGCTCTGTTCATTCTGGATTGGGGGCCAGCAAAGCTGTGACTGTAGGTACGGACACACTCCAGGGGGGTTTAGCTCAGTTTTGGCAAAGCCTCGCTGGTCCTGTTGGAAAACTGCTTCCTTGGGAAGGTGTTGTCCTGGGTTAAGCTGTTATGAAGAAAGTTCACTCTGTCTCAGCTTGACCCAGGAGAGCTGTTAAGTTCAGGTCAGTTCTGCTCTTGGAGTTGACTGCAACCTGTCCCACTTACACACCGAGTTACCTGCTCATAGCTGGCAAAGCAGAGGTAGGTGCCAGTCTGCCCCTAAAGGTTTAATTCTTTGGTGTCAGGGTTGCATCATCAAGCAAATTTTTCTTATTCTCCATATGTCTGCAAAGTGTGTGGTAGACTTAGCACTGAAGATTGTTTTTACTGTTTGCTGTGAAGGATGTTTGTGGTTTTCAGTGTAAGTAACATGACAATATGAAGCACAAATTTTCCTCAAGGTTTATGAGTGGTGTTTTCGTTAGGAGTAACAAAATCTCTGCCAAGGCGTATACTTGCTGATCTATTTCGTTCCCATTTGTATGGCTACAGGTTCTGTTCTGTGCAGCCTTTCTGTTCTTAGCTTCTTCCCTAAGTGCAGCAGATGGATTTCTTCTTTTTGTAAGTGCCTACGGGAAGATTTCCAAAAGTGCTTCAGGTCCTCCCGAGAGCCCCGGGGGTTCGGATGCCCAGGTCCACCTGACTTTGGAAAAATCCTCTGTGTTGTTGGATCAGTAGAGAGAAGTGTCCTTCAGTGTCCCACAGACATGGTGCGCAATCGCTTTCCGTTACTGCTCTAGGTGAATTTCTATTTTTGTAGTAGAGAAAGGAAGACGCATGGACCATTAACCTTCCAGCTGAGGGCCAGACCAAACCCATTACTTGCCTCAGGAACGTGCTGTTCCCACAAGTCAAGCAAAGGCAGCGGTGAGACTGTCCCCCCAGCAACGATGGAGCTTGTCCCCAGGCGCTATGGATTATTTTTTTATCTGCGTATTTATTTTTACAGCAGTGTAAGTTTTAAGTAAAGGTGGATTGGTGTCGACCAGCTGACTTGGAGTTTACACACACTCTGCAGGACTGTGGTGAGGCATCAGATGCTGAGCATGGGACAGCACCTCCCAGGATGTGACAGCTCCGTCCCATGCTCGGCCAAACCACCAGTGTCTGTCCCCAAGCCCAGGGTCAGCTCAGCCTCTTGCAGGATTCAGCCAGTTTATTAGAAACAGTGACCCCAGACCCGTAACTGCCCCGGGTACTCTGGGTCATTGATTTGGACCTTCAGCATGGGATGGAGGTGTCCAGCTTCTGCGACTGCAGTTTTTACCACTCCAAAAAGCTACTGTACTTGTTTGGTTTTCCCAAGTAATTAAAGATGTATTTTGGATTTATTTTTTTTTAGTAGAGTGAGTCCCATGGGAACACTCAATAATATGGAAAAAGTGGGCATTTGCTCTTCTTCCTCTCTTAGTCACCTACTATTCATGTCCAAGGTCAAGTTTTGTCCTATTCGAGATATTTGGCAGTGTTACCTGTGGTGTTCATGAACTACAGATGTACGGTTTCTTTTCTGTATTAAAGTATAAATGACACGTGGCTTCTTTGTCTCTTTTAAAAATTGTTTTAAATGTGGAGTATAAGAACGAGCAGGTGATGGATGGCTAGAAGGTTTAGTTTCCCTGCTTCAGAACCTAAATAGGGCTTGTGACCCCAAAGTCTTTGGAGCGGTTTTGCGCCAGCCGGAGCCCAGTTGATTCAGCAGAGACCTTGTGCAGCAGCCTCACAGAAGTGTTCCTACCACCTGTGCCCAGAGAACTCAAAAGTTTGCCAGCTCTCTGCTGTAAAAGCAGCACATGGCGCAGGTACGAGCCACCACGTCATCCATCTCTGCCAGGCCCCAGTGCTATCTTTGGTTACTCTGCTGTGAGAGATGCTCTCTGCTTCTGCCTCCTTCTGGCCTTGGAAGAAAACAGCTCTGGAGCAGGTCTGGCTTTTATTTCCCTCTCCAGTGTTGGATACATTTCAGGGTTTTCTTAATGAAGCTTGAGAGGGGTGTTAGAGGCTGGGAACAAAGTGGAATTTAGTGGGATTAGGGAGGTGACAGCGAGCTTGTACTCACAAATGGAGCTGTCACAAATGCGAAGCAATGAAATAAGAGCTGCAAGTTGATTTTGGCATGTTACAAACTGGGAGAAAAAAAAATGAAGGGTTGTAGCTTTGCTTCTAATGCCACTTGCTTGTGGCTTATTATCTCTTTTTAAAACAGAGAAAAGATGAAAAAGAACTTGCCTTGGAGCTGGTAAACTGGAGTGACACTTACACAATGCAGCCACCTTGGTGTAAGGCCAGAGCTGTCCACCCCTGCCAGGAGCCTGGGCACAATCTGCCCAGAAATGCTGAATTTTTCAGAAGAACACCCCTCTCTTTCATCATTAACAGGGTGCTCAGTCTTCCTGGCTGCTGGGCATCTTTTGGAAACAGAGTCTTCAACCCATGAGCGACCATTGCATCCCATACCCAAGCCCTTGGCTTTAAAATCACTTAAAAAAAAAAAATAACACACCTGAGAGATTCCAGTTTGTAAAAACAAAACGTGGCAGCAACACTGTGTTTGCTAAGAGGGTTTTATTTACACAAGACAATGCAAAGATCGTTCTATAAAAAGTTGGCTTCCCCCAGCCACACACAATCCACTTGCCCAATTTTACAGTGCAATTTATTAACAGCTTTGAAATATTTACAGAACACTTCTTCAACTTCGAGGTTAAGGCAGAGTCAGGGCACAGTGATCAGAAACTCTCAGTGCAGTTTGGTGCCAGGCATGGTACAGAAATGAACCGGCAGCATAACTCCCCTTCACATCCACGGGAAATTCAGGTTGGAATTATTCCTAGAAGTCCAGCAACTGCTTGCAGCTTAAAAAAAAGAGCTAAAAGATACATAACGACCTCACTGTGAATGTTTGGCTAAGGTGGGAGATGGAACAGGCATAAAAAATCTTCCTCTGTTAGCAGGGAAGTGTGGATCCTGGCAAGAAGACACTCCACTCTCCTTTTTCCCCAGTGCCAGTAAGCAGCTGGAATGGGAAGCAGGATAATGATGCAACTGGGATGCGAAACCTACCCCTGGAGAGGTGTCCAGAACTAGATTCAAAGACATCCAACATGTACCAAAAGATAATGGGAGTGAGGTACCCGACTGCTCCTCGTGCCTTTGAAAAACTTCACCTTTAACGCACACAGTGAGCCAGGGGAGGTTTCGGGGGACTCTCAAACACACACTACGGAGCACTCGCTGGGTTTTTTCACAGCAGGCTGTCACAACTTAGAATGGTGTAGCTGCTTCATCTTTGGTATTTATCAACAAAAATGCCAGCCCCTTTTCGTAAAGGGATCATAAAAATCATTTATTCCTTATCCACAGCAGCTTTAAAGGATTTTTTTTTTTTAAGGCAGTATCTAAGCTGTTAGGAATTTAAAAAAAATGTTTTGCCATTAATACCTCTGAAGTTTTCCAGTGGTTTCTAAGGCAACATACTCAAACAGGTAGAAGGAACTGCAGGATAGAGATGGAGCCGTTTCAGCCTGATCCTATCACCCATTACTTCAGTTTGCCCTTTTTCATCTCAGTAAGCCCTGCTGGGATCCTGGTACTTTAACAAAGGCTGGATTTGCATTTCAGCTCCATGAGATCCAACTGGTATCGAAACAGCTGATGGCAATGGATGAAACTCCGAGGACACATGGGAAAACACGCGGGCTGGCGAGGGAGAGGATGAGTTACCATCACCTGGTCTGAGCTGGATGTGGTACTTTCACTCCCCTCCTCAGTCCTTCGTGATGGCACTCAGCTCAAAAGACATCTAGGTAAAAATTCCCTAAAAGCTCCTATTACAAAACATTTCACTACAAACTCATTTTCTTGCATTTACTAATCTAGAAAGTTGGAACTAAAAGCCTTCCTTGTAGTTGGAAACACTGCTCGAGCTTGCTTTCTAAATATTTTGTCTGTGCTATGTAGTTAAATGTTCAGCACCAATAAAAATTTGGAAGAATCCAAGACAACTCAAATTGATCCATGCTTTTAGAAACCTCATTACATTAAAAAAAAAAAAAAAATCCAATTGCAAATTAAAGACTGGAACCAGGCGGAACCAAAGGTTGATGCCACCTGCCCCTGGAAGTGGGAAAGGCACTTGGGGCATCTCTAAATCAGTGAACAGCAAATATTAAAATTGGCCAGAAGATGGCAGGGGAGGAAGGGGAAGCCTCAGGGCTGACCCAACTGTGCACAAGATGCCCACCAAGGAGCAGGTGGAATGAATTTCCCTCCCTCTCTGCCCTCATTCCAGCTTCAGTGTGTTTCCAGCTGTAGGTTTTATTGTCTGCAGTGTTTATAGATCCTTCCTCTCAGACAGTAACTGAAAACTGCCGGCGCTTGGTGGAGGAATTGGCCCCGTCTCTCCTATCGCTGTCTAGAAAGAAAAAAAAAAATCCACGTTGCACAATTTTTTTAATTTAGAAAAAATATTAAATGGCTTGAGGGTCACTGTCTTAGTACCAAAAGTAAAGTGCACCGCAACCGGAGGCCGCTGAAGAGTCGAGAAATGCTATTGAAGAGGCTTCCACGTAGCGTTAGAAAAACCAGCACTACACACGGAGGTTAAGGCAATACGCGTGTGTCCTTTACTGGATCATTTACCGGAGAATTGTCTATCTTAAGCTTTAATTATTGCTTTGTTTCCTCTGCACTGAAGTCTTTAGCCGCTGGGAAAACGGCGCTGGCGGAACTGGATGCTGGAGTTTGTCCCTTAATGCAGGACTGGCACCCCAGTCCCCGCAAACATCCGTGCTCTGCAGGCAGCGCGAAGGCTCGCTCTCATCTCGCGCTGGACTGTACGGTCTGGCAAAGAATTGAAAAAGAAAACTGTAACTCTTGCTCCTGAAGCAGCAAAATGTGCTCGCAGCAGAGACGACGCACTTTGTGGATTTTTTTCCAATGGCGTAGGAAGAAAGAAATCCTTAGTAACAACCAGGGTGTGTAACGAAACAGGGTCCTGAAGTCTCCTCCAAGAGTTGATAGCCCTCGAGTTTTCTCTAAAAAAAAAAAAGTTCTTTGATGGGT
>VZTO01010781.1:21366-42623 GCA_013400615.1 Syrrhaptes paradoxus
AAGATGCCCACCAAGGAGCAGGTGGAATGAATTTCCCTCCCTCTCTGCCCTCATTCCAGCTTCAGTGTGTTTCCAGCTGTAGGTTTTATTGTCTGCAGTGTTTATAGATCCTTCCTCTCAGACAGTAACTGAAAACTGCCGGCGCTTGGTGGAGGAATTGGCCCCGTCTCTCCTATCGCTGTCTAGAAAGAAAAAAAAAAATCCACGTTGCACAATTTTTTTAATTTAGAAAAAATATTAAATGGCTTGAGGGTCACTGTCTTAGTACCAAAAGTAAAGTGCACCGCAACCGGAGGCCGCTGAAGAGTCGAGAAATGCTATTGAAGAGGCTTCCACGTAGCGTTAGAAAAACCAGCACTACACACGGAGGTTAAGGCAATACGCGTGTGTCCTTTACTGGATCATTTACCGGAGAATTGTCTATCTTAAGCTTTAATTATTGCTTTGTTTCCTCTGCACTGAAGTCTTTAGCCGCTGGGAAAACGGCGCTGGCGGAACTGGATGCTGGAGTTTGTCCCTTAATGCAGGACTGGCACCCCAGTCCCCGCAAACATCCGTGCTCTGCAGGCAGCGCGAAGGCTCGCTCTCATCTCGCGCTGGACTGTACGGTCTGGCAAAGAATTGAAAAAGAAAACTGTAACTCTTGCTCCTGAAGCAGCAAAATGTGCTCGCAGCAGAGACGACGCACTTTGTGGATTTTTTTCCAATGGCGTAGGAAGAAATAAATCCTTAGTAACAACCAGGGTGTGTAACGAAACAGGGTCCTGAAGTCTCCTCCAAGAGTTGATAGCCCTCGAGTTTTCTTTACAAAAAGAAAAAGTTCTTTGATGGGTATAAACCCAAAGTAGAGGAACAGAATTCCACGGTTCAGAAGTTGTCCCAGGTGGAGATTTGTTACTTTCCTGCTTTCATATAGGATGGGATTGCTCCTCGGGCGGTCAGACCTTCGAAGCGCTTGTAGGTGTAGTTGATGAAAACCCAGTCTTTGTTCTTGTAGTCGGTCTCTGGGTGGTTGCTTGTCGCCACTGGTAAGATATAGAAAAAAAAAAATTATCCTTTGAAGGCTGTGAAGTTTATTTTCATACAAACCACTGGGTGCAGAGTAGGGGAGAGGGCTCCTAAAGAAAAAGGTATCGTAAGTCTAGACATCCCGTTCCATTCTTCAACCCTGGTGGAGTTTCTTAAACACAAGGAGCCAAAGTGTGACTGTGCTTTGACACGTAAATGCAGGAATTCTTTAGAGATTTACACATTGTCCCCTTCTGTCCCCCCCCTCCCTGCCCCGGTGTGACACTGGGCATGCCAGCAGGAATCACCCGGTACCGCGGGTACCCGCAGCGCTGGGTTTGCGGGTCCTGCTGAGATTGGAACTGGGCTCAGCTGCCTCTTGGAGATGTTCTCATCCCCCATCGCTCACCAGTCTGCATCCCATCTCCTGAAACCCAAACTACAGCTTCCACAGCCCTGCACCACGAAAACAGCTCCAAATTTGATCATGATTAGAAAAAAAAAAAACAAATTATCATCCAGGGAGATCCTTCCTCTGATGAGCAGGAAGGTTACACCATTCTACCAGAGGAGGGGAAGGACCCTTCCCACGCAGAATCAAAGCGTTTACCTGTTGGTTTAAGTATATCAGATTCTGGAAATTCATCAAAGTTGGAGGTATCATCGATACTTTTAATTTCTATGGAAATTGCAGCGGGTCTCTCTCTGCCAAGAAAAACAGATTCAACATTAAAGATTTCAAAGGCGGGATTCAGCCACTTAACAAAGACCGAAGGTACCGAAACCCCTGCAAGCTTCAAAATACTCTCACCCACAGCTGGAGAAATGCCAGTCAAGCTGCTCCCCTCTGCTGAGCAGGACTAAAGAGTCTCTAGAGAAAAGCAGCTTGATTTTCTGAAAGCATCTTACCTGATATGCTCCCAATCAACCCCTTCAAAGAACGGGTTACTCTTTATTTCCTCCACACCAGACGCACCAATTCTGTGCTCCCATTCACAGCAAAATCTGGGATGGAAGGAAGAATGAAAATGAAGAATGAAAAGGAAAGCATTCCATCCAGCAATGGAATGGCTTTCTGAGCTGAAACCACAGAGAAATGGAGAAGGTCGAGAACTCCCCCCGCACACCCAGTCACGCTTCGCAATGGCACGTCAAACGCTACAGGTGGGATGTGGCATTCCTTCCCAGCAGGATAACGGCCCTTTCTGCTTCAGGACCAGTGCAGAGCACGAGAATATATAAAGCCTAAAAAGCCAGACATGTATATTTCTGTCCTGGGAAGAGAGAAGCGGTTGAAAATATAAATGAAAGAGTCAGCACGCGCCGGGATGCGTCGGTGTGCTCCGGTGCAGACAAGGGCAAAGCCATTGCTGGGTAAGGAACTAGCTCTGGGAAAGATTAAGTTCCCTCCAGGAGCAGCTCACAAAGAGCAGAAACATCCGTGTTTGGCCAGACCAGCAGCACTAAGTGACCTTGGAGAGAAATGTATCTGACGGGGGAGTTCAGCGTTTGATGCACGTGCGGAGCAGAGCACGTCGCTGTCACAAGCATCGGGCTTTGTTCACGTGGAACAGCCCATGAGAGGTACATCGGGTAGTTCGCAAGACAAGAGCAGCACTGTATGAACCGGCAAACCCCACGGCTGGCACCTTAGAATAAGATCCTTCGCTTTGTCAGATACGGGAACTTCTGGAGGAAACGTCAGAGTCTCTTTCCAGTTCATGACTTTCTTATAGGTTTCCTGAGGAGTCTCGGAACAGAAGGGTGGATAACCTGAAAAGAAAGAAAAATATAATCTTGTATAAAGTAAAAATAGTTCCTGCGGGTACTGAAGTCTACAGTGCACCTGGGCAGACCTCCGCAAGGAGCGGAGGCTTTGGGACCCTGAGCCCAAGGACGTAAATGCAGCCGATGTCCTGCCCCACGCCCTGCCTGGTCCTTACCGATCAGCATCTCGTACATGATGACCCCAAGCGACCACCAGTCACAAAGCTTGTTGTAGCCAGTCTGCATGAAAACTTCGGGGGCAATGTAATCGGGAGTTCCCACCGTGGAAAACGCCTGGAACAAACACCCCGGTTACACATCCCACCCGAAAACTGCCTGGGAGGGAAGGGGGACGTAGGTAACTGGGGTTATTTTGAGGAAGGCACCAGATTGTCCCTAAGATCCTTTAGCAAAGTTGTTTAAAGCCTTTTTTTTTTTTTCCAAGATATGTAGATATAAAATCAAAATGTTCATGTGAAAGAGTCAAAATACCATCAGGGAAATGGGGAAAGCGACCATTGCCTGTATCCACCTTGGAGCGGGTGAACAGCCCCGGGTGACGCGGGAAATGGTAAAAACTTCGTTTTGGCCGGGAGGCATCGGTGTAAATAACTGTGGCAGCACCATCTCAGGCACACGTGTCACCAGCTGTTCAGCAGATGGATGAAGGACAAACTATAGTCACTCCTCTTTTTAAAAAAAATTTATTTTTTTTTAAATTTCAGCATTGTTCATGACATGGGTAAACGGCTGCCATTGAAACACGTGTGCCATCGGAACGCGAGAACATTTCCGGGCAGGTGAGATGTACTTACCAACTGCCGTCTGTTTCTCTTCCAAGTCTCTGCTTTCCTTTTGGAATTCATGTTCTGGAAAGCTAAAGGAGATTGGAATAGATGTGACTGGTCACCCCACACACCCTTTTACCCCCAAACCATCCTTTCCAACATCCGATAAAGAACGTGAGCTACAGCCGGCATCTACCAGCTCACAGCAAGGTTTAATTCGAGAGTTATTCCACATGCAAAGAAGGGTCTGGAACCTCAGGAAATGAAGATGTTTATGTACATTAAAGTAACTGAAACTATTATAAAGAAATTTTACAATAAATCAAAATTAAACCTCAGCGTTCCCATTGGAATTAGTTGTCAGGCACCGACAGCAAGGACGCCGACACCCTTCCGAAGCCGAATCACTTACTGAAGTCACTAGGAAGGCTGTGGTTCAGGTTTCGATAAAATTCTGTTCTGTGAGCTTTCTTCAGTCCAGTGCACAGACCAAAATCCGAGAGTTTCACGTGGCCCTAGGAACAAAAACCCAAAATACAAAACCAATGAGACATTAGCGCAGCAAGGGGAGTTTTCTGCTTCTTCCCCCTCCCTCTCTTTTGCATAAGAAACAGCTTCGCTCTTTTTGCATTCCTTGTTTTATCCCAAGCCAGGACGTGCACATGCCATTGATACCCATCGAGCTAACAATACTCTCATCACCAGGACACAGAGGAAGCCCAGGAACTGCTGGATTCGAGAAATCCCAGCTCCTGCAAGCTCCTGACCGCTTCGGAGCGACCGTCTCCAGAGGGAGCTGCAGTCCCTGGGTTGTGCGTAACCCCAGCAGACAAACACCTAAATCCAGTGACTGGGTCTGTCTTAGGGCATCACATGCGGCCACACCAGCTCGGTGCCATTTTTAGATGCGTACTTAAAACAGAAATCCTCTTCCAAGTCCCAAATCCCACTGAATTCCATCAGAAATTCCAAGAGTGTGTTATAACCTGGCTGGAAGTTTCCTGCTGGCAAACTTTCTCCAAACTAGCTGAATTCTACGCAAACTTGCAGCGAGCAATAGGAGGATACAGAACCAATCAAGCTTTTTGGAAACTGCCTGTGATCCCCACCCAGGGGCCGGCTGGACGTGAGAAACACCCCGAGGCTGGGGGAGAGACCGTCTCCGTTTCCAGCCTCGCTCCTGGGACAGAAACATCCTCCTATTCCCTAAGATCATCTACCCAACAGCTGGCAAGCGTGAGCGGAACAGATGTGACACCAAAAGGAAACATCTTTGAGTGAGGGGGGAGAACTGAAACTGCGTGGTTGAAATTGCAGCTGAAATAACCCAAAATAGCTTCAACAACTGTCAGACGCAGCCCGGAAACGAGGTATGAAGGTGGAGGAGAGCTCGTGCTTGGCTCGGTTTCTTTCCCCCCGCCCAAAAAGCTAATATTAAAAATATTAATATATCAATATTACATATTGAAATATTAAAAAAATCCCAAGCCCCATTTCCTGCTGCCCAGCCCACGGGCTGTACCTTGCTATCCAGGAGCAGGTTGTCTGGTTTGATGTCCCGATGGATAAAACCCAGCTGATGAATAGAATCGATGGCTAGCACGGTCTCAGCTATATAGAACTGCGTCTCTTCCTCTGTTAGAGTGTCTTTCTTCATCAACAGTGTCATCATGTCACCTACGAGCCCCCCGTCAACAGCAAAGGTAAATAGACACGAACACACAAACTCCCCCCTTGCTCATTTTGAAGACTTATTACAGAGAAAATAAAATAACACAGCTCCCCAGCACCTCTGCGACAAACTTTTGTATTTTCTCTCGTGTGCGGAAAGGCTCGTGCAGTCATCACATCGAGTTTCCCGGGCCAGCGAAACAGCAGCACAGGAGCATCCCTCAGCCAAGCGCCAGCGATGGACCGTGACTCCCCACCGCGCAGCTGAATCCCAGGTTAAAATAAATATTTCCAGCTCCAGAGCTGTTACCAAAGCCAGACTGCACTGGGGCAGGGGTTTCACGAGTCAGATCACAGCCTTTCCAGAGAACTTTCTTCTAACACACGTTACAGCAGCAGCATCGTTCAAGGACAAACATCATCCTTGGAAAAAGCACCTTAAAAGCTATTTCTGCTGCGAGCAGAAAAATCAAAACCTGGTTATGTGACGGTTCTGTGGATCGTAAGGATAAGAACCAGAATATTAAGGTTTCAACCACCTGCAGGTCAGAGACCCGAGCAGATAACCTCAAGCCTGACCCAACGCCCTCAGCACCCTCGCTCCTGAGAGCGGAGAGCTTTCCAACGCCTCCTCGGCTCCTCGCAGAGCAACGTGCAGCGAGACCAGCGCTGGAGAGTGACCGCTGACACCCAGCCCCAGGGGATGTTTGTAATTAAGAAATTAGAAATCCTGGACTGCAGGTGGTTACCTCCAGGCAGGAACTCCATGATAAGGTAGAGGTTCAGCTTGTCCTGGAAACTGTAGAACATCTTCACAACCCACAAACTGTCCGCCTCCACCAGGATGTCCCGCTCCGCACGGATGTGGCCAACCTGCAGATACACGTTTCATTACCTGAAGCCTGGGTTTTATTAGATCCATTTATTTTGCCGACACTCGAAGCCCTGTATTGAAAAGTCCAACTTCTGCACAAGGGCAGAAACACCATCNAAGGTGAGAAGCTTTCATTAAACATCTAAATTTTTCCAGAATATTTCTTTTTCCTGACAAATCCCATTGAACACTAACTCCATCTGACTCTGCGGCGTGAAGATCTGAAGGACTCTTTGACATTCAGAAATTTCCAAAGGCAAAAAGTCCCTGAGAACTTCCCGGTGGCCATTTACACTCGAGTAACTTTTATATTTATTGTGTGACTTCTGCTGCCATAAATCGAGACACACGTAGGAGGGCAGGAGAGCACTAACCTCATCGTTTTAAGCAAAAACTCACACTAGAGAAATTTACACCACCCTCCTGAACACGGTTCCGTACAGAAAGATACCCCACGTTTATCTTTTTATTCTTTCAATTCTTACGGCGCTTGGGTCCCCTTCAAATCAGAACCGTACAGTGACGTGGGACAGCGGGAAAACCCTTCTCTTAAAACCGGTTAAAAACAGACGACTCCAAACAACAATTTATTACCATGGGATAATTCAGGAGAGCAGAAGTTATAAAAGAAGGTTAATCCTATATACAAAAATATCTCCATTCTTTATAGAAATATCTAACAGATCTCTGAAACCCTCTCTCTGCTCTAACCAGTTTGCACGTCCGGCTCCAGCCAATTCCCACAGATTCGGATCGAAGCACGGATGCAGCAGTGCTGACCAAAGCCCGTGCGCACCGGCGTTGGGTTTTTAACAGGATACCCTCGGAAACAGAACCGATTTTATGAACTCGTACACACAGCACCTCCTGGATCCACCCCAGTGCCGAACAAACGACCGTCTCAGACCTTCCCACTGCCAGAAATGAAACACCACTGCTTCACGCCCCTGCCAGCCAGACTTCCAGCGGTCACATCGCCGGGAGATTTTTATCCGATGCCATAAATCGGAAACGCCGCCAAACGCCAACCTTGACCTCGACACCGGATCGTTTACACGTGTAACGCACGTCACCGCGCGGAACGTAAACCAGGTGTAGGGGATCCTCCTCCTTCACCGCGGAACGACAAACCTCGTCCTTAAATGCTCTCCCTCCCCGTGTTCTCAAGCAGCGGGTTCAGTCCCACCTTCAGAAAGGAGGGTGACAACTGCAGCCTCCACCAAGAGGAAGCGAGGCATCGGAGACGGTGTGAAACACTCTTCCGAGGACTGTTCCGTACACCAGCCCCTAACTGCTGCCGGAACCCTACAGAGACTGCTCAGCCTTTCCATTGTCACAAGGAGCGTTTAAAAAACAAAAAAATCATAAAAACAAAGAGCTCAGGAGACAGGTCTGTATGAATTCATCCAAGATTTTTCTGACCCATTTCCTCCATAAAAATGAGAAAAAAAAAACACACAGAATTTTTTAGCTAGTACACCCGGTACACAGACGCCTCTACACGCCACAGTTACCTCCCAAAGTCATCTAAACCACGGAGGGTGGCATTCCCGCTCAAGGTGACTACTCACCTGCTCTTTTTCCAGCATGTCGGCTTTACGGAGGATTTTCATCGCGTAGACGTGCCCCGTGTCCTTCTTCTGGACCAGTCGCACCTAGGAAACACCCAAAAATCAGGGTCAAATCCAGCGTCGGAACCACAACTCTTGCCACAGTTGGGTATCAAAATTTCATTTTCATTTCCCCGCACGTGACCGTTAAGTTAAAAACCGATCTGCGGCGGGTTGTTACGACATTTATCTTTCGTTTGTATAAACCACGCGAGTCCGTACCAAACGGCAGCGCCGCTGAAGCAGCCATTCAGTCGTTTTTTTCTGGCCTTACCTCGCCAAATGCTCCTCTGCCTATTACTTTTAAAGACTCAAAGTCTTCCAAGCCAAGCCTTGTTCTCTTTAGGCGAAGAAATTCCGTTTCTTTTTGTGCGTGTGCTGACCTCCTGATTCTTTTCTAGAGTTTAAGAAAAAAAAAAAAAACAAACCCACAGTGAGAATTCTGCAGGTGAGCTGCGTAGAGCTGCCAAATATCCCAACAATTCCAAGTAAAGATCCCAAATTTCCATTTATAAAAGAAAATCACGCGACGATTTCCCACGTTCGTTACCTCTTCGTCTTTTAAGCCTTCTTCCTCCATCATTTGTTCTAGCTTCTTTTGTCTATAGCAGAGAGAAATTAGAAAAATAAAGGGTGAATCATTAAAAAACAACGTTAATCAGACATCCACCACCTCTGTCCCCCGCCTGTTGGGAGATGGGTGGAGCTGTCACCCCTCTGCATCCCAACCTCGTCACCTGCAAACGAGAAAAGTGACTTTATCCTTCCTACTGCCCGAGATACGCAAAATATTTCAGAAGAGGAAACATGCCTGGACACATTCTTCCCCTTAAAGAATCAGAAATATTTACAGCCTCAGTACAAAATGATTATTTGGGAGAAAAAAAAAAACAAAGGAAGCAAGACTTCGGGGGGGGGGGGTGGCTCCAGGGGAGTTTTGTCCCCATGACCCTCCGGGAACGTCTCCCCAGCACTGATCACACTCATAGCTGGCTGAACTGGGATTGAAGGGTTTGTGGGTTTTTTTTTTTTTTTCTCTCCATGTGTGGTTTTTTTATAACAAATTCCTTCTCGTGATGCAAGTCATTCTGCGCAAGATCCTCTTCCTGTGCCTCCGCGCAGCTGCTGCGACGTGATAATATTTGGGGTTCTCGCGTCCACGATCCCTTTCAATCGCTGTGAGCGTACCCAGTGAGCCCTGTCTGCTTATCCCATTTCCCACCCAAACCAGTGACTCCAGGAGCAAAAAAACCATTTAACAGCTCAGCTCAGAAATTCCCCCAAATCTCCGTAATGGGTCCTGTCTGCCCGTCGGCGTACGTTTTGCCACCACCCTTTAAACACCAAATTGCACATCCACAGACATCTGTTGCTAAAAGAACGTCACCTGTAAAGTCCCCTGGGTTTGTTCAGCCAAACTCTTGATCCTAAAGAGAAAAAACCCCGTCCTTGAGGTTTTGGGAGGAGACAATAGTGCTCATAATAAAACCCAAGAGCTACGCAGGGAGGAATTAAATCAGGGAATTAAATCCCTTCTGCTTGGATTGCGCCTCAACCGCTCGTTTGAAGCTTCGAAAAAACTACGGAGGCAAATTTATTTCTAAATTGCTTCCCCATTTCTGCAGTTATTTTCCTCTTGGATCCACGCAGGGTTTTGGCAGCAAGCGAACCGACACTGACCCTTTCTCAAAATTCTGGCTGGAGGCAGGAGCACCAGGGCTACGGCTGGGGGGAGTCCGGCAAAGGAGAGGGTTCCAGCCAAGGGACAGCAGAAGGAATACCTCTCCGTTAAATCGCTTATTTATATATATATATATGTTTAATAATATAAATAATAATATTTATAATATTATTTTATATGTTTACTTTTTTAATTTTGATAAATAATATTATTATTTTATATATTTTAAATCTTTATAATAAATTCTAAATAAATAATTGAAATAAATTATAATTCAAGAACCCAGGGACATAAAATAGGAAGAGGCAACAGAACACAGGCAAGATAAACGTTGGTAAACGTCGGCTTTCTGCTTCAGAATCGGACTTGAACGATCCCAAGCGCATCCCAAGGTTCGTTTCTACTTAGTCGTGTAATCCATTGTGGGGTTTTTTTTTAAAACTCGGTAATTTTTGCATTTTGCATTGGCGAGGGTGTTTCAATTCGCTTCACGAGGAACTCAACCAGCTCCAACCTAAACTACGGCGGGACTCAGAAAGCCCACCCCTGCCTCGGGGTGCTCGTGCCAAACCCCATCCAAGCGCCCATCGCAGGAGCTCAGCAAAAATTTTCCAAATTTGCTTTGGATCCGGGAAACCAAACGCAGTTAACATCTGCTCTGGGCTCTTCCAAAGGAAGCGAGAAGGATTTTTACCTCATCTCTCGTTCTTCGTGCTGAGCGATGAGATTGCTGTAGAAGTTTTCTAACGTCACCTTCGTCATCGTCACGCGCTCCTTGGTGTGGTTACTCATGGACGAGCAAGGTGGTGGACCTGTCATGGCCATGGCTGGGAGGAGAGAAAAAGGGAGGAAATATTCAACAGGATAAACGATAACTTCCAGCGGCTGAATCACAGGCTTCACATTTGAACAGCCCAGCTGTCTAAGCTAAGACCAAGCAGGGAAAAATCTTACAAAATAAAAGGTACAAGTCAAACTTCCTGTTTTGAACGTTTTTTGATCTGAAAAGAAGAAGGAAGGAAACTTAAGAAACACGATGCCTCAAAAGCCACAATTTTAGGCAGTACTGCAAGTGGGGTTTTTTTTTCCTCCCAATATATATTTTATCTTGAATAAATGTTAAAAATTCCAGGACATCACGCTGAAACCTCTAAACCAGGAGCTGCTCTTCCTCTGACCCTGGCAGAAATAACTCCATCAGTCGCCTGCCGTCTCCTCTGCTGGGGAATTTATCAAAATCCTCAAAGCCAGCCAATAATTGAGGAAGGAGGAAAAAAAAAAGGCATTTAGCTGCTTTTAAGCACTCTCACTTTTACTAGATGCTTTCACAGGGAAATCTGGGCAGAGCCAGACAGCTGCTGCCTTCAGCTGGAGTTTAAAAACCCCTCTGGTGTACGAACCCTCCGTTCACATCCTGGATTATACACCCGAGCACGGCTTCAGGGCGTATTTGCCAACCCAACTTTCTCAAATGCACCAAAAAGCAAAGATTTCAGGTGTCAAACTACCTCCTGGTCACAACGTAACCCGCAGGAAGGTAACCCAAGTTTTGCAACTATCACTAGAAATTGCAGAAAAATACAGGTTAGCACCCGCTCCCCGTTTTTACAACGCCCGGGCGCTGGTTTGATGGGTTTTTTTGGTTTTTTTGCAGATCTTTACCAGGCATCAGGAGCGTGCCTTTGCAAATCACAGCCTTTAGGGACACAACTCTTCTGTTTGCTGCATTTACAGAAAAAATAACAACGTAGGAGCTCGAAGAACCTGCAGCTGTGTGTTTTCTGAGATGGGACTTTACGGAGCAGCTCCCGGTGCCACCAGGCAAGCGGCAGGGTCACCTTCCCGGGGAGACACACGGTACATCCCCCCGCGCTGCAAGCAGGTGGGTGTGAAAGCCGTGGCTCTGCTTTTCCCTTCCTAGAGAATAAAATATGGCAATGATCTGGCACAAACGGGTTAGGGGGGGCTGCAAAAAAAAAAAAAAAAAAAAAAAAAGGAAAAAAAATTTAAAAAAGGAAAAAAAGCAAAGGTGAGGGAGGGCAGCAGTGCCAAACTACCTGTTGGTGCTCGGGGGACCTGTGCTTAGAGCCGGCCGCCCCCCGCCCCGGGGGTCAGGATGCTCCGGGCACCGGGGCTCGCTCCGGGCCGAGGCAGCCCCCGGGCTCCGCGGTCCGACCCCCCCGCGCTGGCGGAGGGACCCGCAGCATCACCGGCAGCGGACAAAAGGGGCCCAAGCTCCCCGGGGGAGGACGGCTTCCTCCCGCCGCCCCCGGGCCCGCAGCACGGCCACCCCCGGGGGGAACGGGGCCCCCGCCGCTGGACGGACCCCGGCCCACACCCCCCCCCCCCGGTCCCGGCCCCAACGGACCCGGCGGCTCCGCGGGGAGCGGCCCCCTGCTCCCCCCGCCCCGAGAGCGGCCAGGAGCCCTGCGGGGAGGGGGTGCGGAGCACCGGGCGGGGGGGGACAATGGCAACGAGGGGGGGCGGCTTACCGGAGCCCCCCGGGAGGCGGGCGGCGCGGAGCTGAAGGCGACGGCGAGGTCCCGGCACTGCTGAGGGAGGCGAAGCGGCTGTGAAGGGGCGGAGCGGGGCTGTGGAGCGGAGAGGGGGGGACGGGACCGGGACGAGCGCAGCCCCCGCGGCGACACCGCCGCCCCCCGCGCCCACGGCGACCCGGCCGGGACCAGCACCCCCGGGACCGCCACGGCAGCGCGCATGCGCCACCATCCTCCCGGCCCCGCCCTCCGCCCGCGGGGCGGGGCTGCCGCGCCACGCCCACTCTCGCCATTGGCGCATGCGCATGGACTTCGCGCCAACCCCCCCGAGGGGCCGGGAGGGGGCGGTGTGCGCGCCGCGCATGCGCAGTGTGCTCCCGGCGCGGCTGAGGGGAGCGGTGGAGGCAGCGGGAGCTTCCAGGCCTTTGTTTTAAATGATGGTTTTTTCTCCACTAAGTCAAGCCAGAGGTGCCAGTGCTTCAAGCCGTAGGGTACCAGCCTTCCTGCGGTGCTCCTGCAGGCCTGGGGAACCCTGTCCCGCTTCCTTCCCCCCTCCCCACCATGGCGGTGGGACCTGCGGCCTCACAGCACGCCCTCGCCTCAGTGACCGGCCTGCGGCGGGGGGAGGTTGGTGTTCCCCATCGCCACAGGGCTGAGGTCAGTGTGTGGTGGCCCCAGGAGTGAGGCTTACCCAGGGACTGGTGCCCAAGTCACCGATGGTCACCGCAGCCTCGCAGCGCTCAGGGAGCGGTGCCTCAGCCCAGAGACCCTGCGAGGGCCAGCGGACTGGTGTACAGAGCGTGCTGAGCGGGACGGGGCCAGTTCCAAAAGGTTTGAGCTTTTCATGGTCTGCTCCCAGGGTTTCACCAGCCCAGCCCAGAGACAGGTTCAGGGGAGGAGGGGCTCCAACATCCCAGCTCAGCAAACCCGTTGCTTGGGCAGTGTANTGCTTGGGGAGTGGTGCCTCAGCCCAGAGGAGGACACATCTGTGAGGGCCGATGGGCTGGTGCACAGCGTGCTGAGCGGGACGGGGCCAGTTCCAAAAGGTTTGAGCTTTTCATGGTCTGCTCCCAGGGTTTCACCAGCCCAGCCCAGAGATAGATTCAGAGGAGGAGGGGCTCCAACATCCCAGCTCAGCAAACCCGTTGCTTGGGCAGTGTAACGCCTCAGCCCTCTTCAGAACATCTGAAACCATCTGTTCCAGCAATGGTTTGATTGGCCTTGGGAATCTTAGTGGGGAGCTCTGAGGAACGGCATGACAAAAGAAATGTGGTTCTATACTCATCCCAAATGTGCGGAGATTCTAGCAAAAGAGGATTTTGCTTCATTTTATTCATATTCCTACAAAAAAAGCAAGGGCACTTCAGAGGGTGAAAAGGTTTTTATTATTATCAACATCAAGGAGTTCATGGATTTTAATCTCACTGAGAAATACCTTCTGCACATGCAGTTGAAGTATATCAGCAGCAGAGGAATTTCAGGATTTAAAACAACATGTATAGTCCCTACATGATAGAAGTGCTGTTATGTTTGTAACACACATGACAAAAGATTTCATTTCTGACTGATGCTGCAATTAAACTGGACCTTGTTTTGCTTACAGAGCTGGTCAGTTTGATATTAAAGGTGAAGAGCAAAATCATGTGCTGCCTTTCAGGAAACACAGATGGCCTCGTCAAGCTGGGTTTCTGCCAAGAAAAATTTATGTGCTGTGGGAGCTCCCGGAGAGGATTTCACATGAACGAAAAAAGGTAGGAAGTCTTGACATTAAAAGGCTCAAATAGGGACCCTGGAAGCTGGTTCTCATCTCTTCCACCAGCAGAACAAGGTGAATTTCTCGGGCTTTGGCTGGGAGGGGTGGAGATCACTGGCAGCTTCCACCTCTGTGGCCTGGCAAAACTTTGCCACCCTGAAGGAAAACCTGAGACATGAGAGACTTAAACCATTGTATATGCTGGAGAGGTAGGAAAAAATAAACGTTTGGACCTAAAGTATAAGGAAAGTCATTACTGCTGCAGAGCAGAAATGCAGGCAGGTGCGAAATAGAATCTGTGAGGAGGTAACTGCTTCTTCAGGAGTCAGAACATTAGACTGCAAATGAGCCTGTGAATATGCAGATTAATGAACCAAACTTCCTGCTACATACAGGCTACAAGAGCTACAAAGAGCTGCCTCAGCCCAAAGTTATCAGTAAGAGACAGGGAGGGCCCTGCCATGGGAAGGAGAGATGTCTGGCCTGTGACACGTGACCCATCTCACAGTCCCCAAACTCAGACTGCCGGCTAGGGAGAGGACCTGGGTCTTTATAAAGGTCTCTATTCAACATCTAGGAGGAGTTAATGGACATTTTTCTTTTGCGGTTCACCTTTGCACCAGAGCTTTTCCTTACAACACCACATGTCTAAAGCAATGGACAGACTGAGCTGGACTGAGGCTAGTGGGAGTAGTTCTGTGGCTGGGTGCTAGGATTTCTCTTGCTGCTCAGATCTTTGATTTGAAGGAGGTCAGAAAGGTCTTGCAGGTTCCAGTTACCCTTCGGGGTCTTCACATACTGCAGCAAATCCAGCTGTTTTAATGAGGGGAAGCCTTGCTCCTTTTCTGTGAGTTCCAGCAGCTGCTTTATCAGGCTCGAAGTCTTGTCTCTGCTGACGCTGTTGTAGAGATCTGAGGGATCTTGGCTCTTCTGCGAATCCCACATGGCATCTGAAAGCGAAATATCCCTGCTGCTGGCTGTGTGCACGCTACCTAGGGCATTGTGGAGCCACATCAGGCGCTTCAGCCCTTGAAATGCCCTCCCTTTGTCATGCATGAGCTGGTGCTCTGTCACTGCTCTTTTACTGCAACAGGAAGAAAGGATTAGTTAGGAAACAAGCACGGCCAGATCTCAGCTCCCATTTTAAACCTGGCTGGTTTGCATCCATCAATCTTCCGTGCCTCTCTAAGCTGAGGAGGGAGCCTTGGTGGCTCCACACCTGACGTGGAGGACAAGGTGCCCACAGCCAGCCTGACCCTTGCAAACCCGCAGCGTGAGCACTCCCACGCAGGCTAGCTCGGACAACTTGTGAGGCTTTTTAAAAAAAAAAAAAAAAGGCAAACTGGGAGACAGTAAGAAAATCACCTTAGCAGGCTTAAAGAGCTATTACAGAATTTGGTCTTTCCCAAATCTGGGTTTAAATACCAGAATAGAATTCCCTTTTCATCACCTTACTGTTCTAGGATTGTTGGGTTTGTTTCTTTCCTTCCAGAGCTGTAAATTGGGAGTAATTTAACTGTAATCAGTGGTGACCATGAAATGAAAACAAACCCTTATTTTCATCAGACATACCAAGAATTTTGAGCCAAATATTGACTGGGGAGGGCAGGCTAATTCTGGGATGCAAATATTTCTGGATTTTAGGCTGTTTAGATAACAGCCAGCTGCAGCTAAAGGATCCCACTGCAGATTTGGATGTGAATGGGAACCTAAAGATGGAATTTCAGGATGTGTCATTCCCATGGCTTGCATTGAACGTCCTTACATGGTGTGCTGCCCTGTGTTGAAAAGCATCCACTGAAACGTGGTATATATTGTGCGACTAAAAATGCAATTGATCTCATTTTATATTGCATAGAGGGTTATCTAAAATGTTGCCATGGCAAATGTAGAGAATTTTCCTTCCACCATGCCCTGGAGTAAATGACAGCCGTGGAGAATACAGCCCATTGAACCAAAAGCAAGCGGTCTTGTAATGATATTAAGTCAAAGGAGGATATTGCTTACTTTTCAGTGTCTTGACATGTGGCAAAACAGGCAAAGAAAAGAATTGCCAAAAATGTCACCATCTGCAGAGATCTCTGGGGCAGGAACATTTTCTCTCTTCTTTGAATCTGCTCCACGGGACAAGATGCTGACAGTATGATCAAAAATCTTTTTTTTTTTCTTCTCTGTTCTTTCTTTGACCTGATAAAATTAATTTCAGCCTTTAAGCAGGGTAAAAGTGGAGCATTGCACTATGGTACATCATCCCAGGACCTCCCAGCACATGAGACATGTAACATACAGCAGTAACATAGATTTCATAGTATATTTCTACATTTCCTTGCTAGGAGTCCTAAAGTTCAGTTTCCACTGTTGCCTCTGAATATACTGCTTCCCACTCGAGTGTATTTGCAAGCACAGGAGATTATTTCATTTAGAATTGACAAAATACTTTCCTGATTAAAACTCAGCAGAAATTTAACAAAAAGATCAGGATCACTGCCTAAGAAATCTTGTCACAAAACTCAGAAAGACTTTAAGACTTGACCACGCAGATCAAGTTAAAAGGCGTACACAGCCCTGGGATTTAGACCCTTAATAACAGAACCTTTTATACAAGCGATGACATCCAAATCTGCCACTGCACGAGGGTGACATTAGACTGACACTGGATTTCTTTTCTGGCTTAGGGAAATGACAACTAGAAAACGTAACTGTGCAATGATTGTTTTCATCAGAGTTATGACTGCATTCAGTTCTCTGCTCCTGGCATTGGTGTGCTTCCCTCTACCCATCCTTTCAACCCCACCGCTCCTTTATTGCCAGGTCTATCACAAAAATTTCTGCATTTTTTTACACTAATGACTGTACCCTATTTTTAGGATTGGCTCCAGCCTGTCCCTTTAGTTACTTACTAGCAAATCCGCTATTAATTGTTATATCAAAACCTAGATGGACAACAAAACAAAAGTTGCAGCATTTAAATTGTTATGTAAGAATAGTAAAGATTTGTTCCTGTTTAATGAGGCTAGTGATTTTCTGAAGAAGCAGTTTGGGTTAATAAAAAACTCAGCATCTCCTCAAATGACTTTTCTTTATCCCAAAATGAATATTGAATTTGCAGTGACTGGATAGAAAGGCAAATTATACATTTGGTGGGGAAAATTAAGGTTGTTTTTAATAAGTCTGAACCACTAATTTGTGAATAATTTCCTTGGACAAGTTAAACTAGACATGAAATACCAAATGGGTATTAGTTCTGATTTTAAAATATCTGTATTAAATACTGATATGTAGACATAAATATACATGTGTGTCTATTACATGCTGTATGATATTTTAAGTTATGCTGATGTCGAACTCCTGAATAGATAAGCTATACTTTCCTATTCTAATCAACAGTAAANCGTACACATAAATATACATATAGCTGTGTGTCTGTTACATGCTGTATGATATTATAGGTTATGCTAATGTCGAACTCCTGAACAGATAAGCTATACTTTCCTATTCTAATCAACAGTAAACTATATATTAATTAAAAAACATCTTTCAGTTACAAAAGTAACATTAATCTACTCACTGATGGTCTTGTAGAGATCACGGTGAAGTTCTGATCTGCACAGATGTGTCTCTTTGCCAGTCTTGTCGTGATGTTCCAGTTGCAATGATGCCGAAGTGCCTCTCACCTTCTTTTATACCTGCCCAGGAAGCACAGAAACAATAGGAATGATCTCTTCAGCACTTTGTGACTAAGACCTTTCCCCTCTCGTGTCAGTGAAATGTGACAGCTCCCTGTTTCCAGTGATAATAAATCATGGATTCTAAAATGTTCTGTTTAGCTGTGACTAAGGAGAACACAAATTTGTGGACAGTTTCATATTCTTTTGCTGTGTCTCCTGTTCTGTGCAACTTTTTATCCTAACACAGTGTTCCTGTGCCCAGTGATAATGGAAAAGAGATATTCAAGCCTGCATCTTGGATCAGGAAAAATGTCTCTGATACGCAAAAGAGATCTCCCTCCTTTGCTGTGCTCGTGGACTCATTTATAGGACACTAAATTTGTGTACGAGGACTCAAAATCAACAACGCTGATGAACTCTGTAATGCCAGTTTTCATACAATCAGCAAAATGGGACAGTTACTGGAGATCTAACTGAGGAGTTGGTAAATAAGATCCCACAGGATTTTAATGTTCAGTACAAATTTCATTTCAATCCATTGATTGTACAGCAAACATATTTGTTTTAAATCTTGGAAACCAGAGAGATATGGAGAAGACTTTTCAACTGACTAAATGATAGAAATGCAAGCAGTAGCTCAGGCAAAAAGCCAGATTCTGATGTGCTTTGAAACCATACGCGTGGATGCCATGAGAGGTTTTATCCTCACGGGATGGTCTCTAACCAGGTGATTTCAATAGAATTTGGATACTCAGGATGTCTGGACCATTAGGCTGAAACACTACTCTGCGGAAGAAGACCAGTTCCTATTTCTCCAAGTGAAAGAATCACAGAAAGAAAGTGAATGTATTTGTCATCTCTGAGGAAAAGTTCCCTGGGAAGATTGAACAGATGATTTGCTGTGTTATCAGAAGCTGCCGATTCCTTTGGCACAGTCACAGCCATACCTTCCCATTAAACCCAGGTGAAGGCAAACATGCTGCCCAAAGGCAGACAGGCCCTGTCAGCGGTGCCTGCACGACCTCGCCTGTTCTCGCAGCTTCTGCGGACATCACGTTGCTTTTTGTCCTGTTCCTCATTACAGCTTATTTTGAGCCCCGCTATTTCAGAGCAATCAAACAAGCGTGAGTCCCAATTGTTCAGGAGAGTGTCACTCATTAAAGAGAATAATGTGTATCACCAATTAAAGATGACATTTGTTAAATGTTGGTAAAACAGGGGCCTGTTTCGCATCGTAGTTTCCAGGGTAGCAGGTACACCGCAGTTACACTGAATTATCTGCCCGTGAAACCAGGGTCTCTTAGTTACATCCTCAAGGATTAATAAGCGTTGGCCAAAGTCATGTCCAAAACATCTGGTCTAATTCATCCTTGAACTTTTCGAGTCTCTGTTATAGGCCGGGTTTTCATTGAAGGCAGTTACCGGCATCTCCACCAGAAGAACTAACGTGACATTCATGCGAGCGGCTGCAGGCAGGCCAGGGGCGCTGACACGGGGTCGGTCAATGGACACTTGAAACATCCTCTACCAGCCAAACCACACTGCCATGGCTACGCTCTTCCACTGGGTATTTCTTTCCACCCAAGGATTTAGAAGAAGTCAAAACAACCTCGGACGTGACTTCGTAACGTCTTCCTGCGAGGTGAGGACAGACTGTGCTGAAGTTACGATATACCTTTGAGAAGCATCCGGTGCAAAGATTTACTGGTACTAACAGTGCGCGAGGGAAGAGATGCTTGCAGGGATTTGTGTCCATGGTTTGCAATGCTTCTAAAGGAAATCTAAAATGGGCTGTTTGCACAGCTTATAGCACAGCCACACACACAGCAGTTAGTATTTCCAGCTGTGATGAGAACGTTGTTAATTTCACAAGGAGAAATTGTACAAACAGCACTATGGGGTGATACTTTTAGCTGGTATAATCTCTGCGAGAGCCTTGAACAGCGTAGAGCACACTAAGAGCCCATTTTGCCAGGGAAGTCACCAGCAAACCCGGCTGATTGGAGTTTGGTTACCTCGGGGCCTCCCTCCAAGCACTCTGGGAGCCATCAAAGGTTTGAGCCTTGGCTTCAAAGCCTTCGCTCCCCCCTCGGGCTTTTCCTGCTCTGAAGGTCTGACTTTGCATTAGAGGGTGCCTTTGCTGTTCAGTCACCTTTTGCAGTGGGAGCCTTTGAGAGAGGAGGGCTGTGCAAATTAAGAGTTTCCCAGCGAGTGATTCTTTTGTTTTGCTTTCCAGTCCTCTCCCCAGGGAGGCAGGTGGGGGAGGAAGGGAATAGGGCTTGCTGCAGAGCTTGAAAGAAAAAGGAAAGAGAAAGCCTGGAGGCCCAGTGGAGGGGGAAGTAGGAATGGGGGGGAGGGAACAGAAAGGAAAGCAAATGTGCAAATCGCCTGGTTAGGGCAGGGGGGATCCTCTTGCCTGGGATTTGAAAACTTTATTAAACAAAGGCTGTATGGCATCAAAGGGATCCTCTGTCTGTAGGGAGATGGGCAGACATCTGATGAATCTTTTCCACGTGCTGTTACTGATCAGCAACAGGAGTGTGGGCTCCAGAAAGCTTTGTGCTTCTCAAATGTAAAAATCTACTGTTTTTTTTTTATTTTTTTTTCCCTCTAGCTGCTCTTAGCCTAGCAGACTCAAATTCATACGAGCTGTTTTCAGTGCGGTGTGTGGAAAGAAAGCCTCCGCCCTGTTGCGAGGAAACTGTTTGACCACACTTGGATGGTAAATATAGTTCCCCTGAGCTGCTGGTGATGCAGCTGCTAATGAACCGCTGCTCTCCCTTCCTGGCCTCCCTAATTGAGAGATCAGAGGAAATGACACTTCGCAATAAACCCGGAGGCCATGAAGACTTTTGCACCATTACACCCGTATCCCTCACAGGGGCCAGCGCCAGCCTTCTGCCCCTGGGAGGAAGGAGCCAGCAGCAGCATTGCCTCGGTAACCACTGAAAGGAGATGAAATTCAGCTCCTTGAGAGAGCAGGCTCCAGGCTTCCCCTCAGCTTGGGTGCTTTTAGCTCTTCTGTTTCACTTTGTTATTGCTGGGGTCAGTCTCATGCAATCCACAGAGGTGTAAGTAATCGCATCTGTGGGGGGTAGGCTCCAGGGCCAGCATCTGGACTGCGTGGGCAGTTTTAAATCCTGGCCCCTAATCCACTACGTGCTGCATCATCCCAGGGGGAACTCCCGTTTTCCAGGGGATTAAGATTAGAGCTGAACAGCAGTGAATCAGCCTCACTGTTTTAATTTTCAATTTATTGATTTTTAAGCCAGATTTGCAGAAGTGCCTGGGAGTCGCAGCTCTCTCTGAACACAGTAGCAAGGCTAAGTGTATTGTCCTGAAAAACCTGAGCCAAGCCTGGGGCTGGGTCTTTCTTTTTTGCTTCCTAAAATAGTCTCCAGATGGAATATTTTCTGTGTGCAAAACAAATTCAAGTGAAGCTGAGACAAAGCCTCCAGCCCCTTGTGCTGCTTCTGTAACACCCGTTGGGCTCTCTGAGTTTATCCCTGGTTCGACAGCATTGCAGTATGCCTGGAGAGCTCTGAGAACTGCGACTGAGAAAAAACAAAGTAAAAGGAGGGGTGTCTCCCATGGGGCCTGCCTCCCCTGGAAAGGAGCTGGCTGGGATCTGCCCCTGCCAGACCATCCCGTGCCCATGCCTTGGTTTGGCCTGGAGGAGGTGGGCAGGGGGGTAGAGACCCCAGGTTCAGGGACAGCCCAAAATCCTGATAAAAGCAGGGGAGCCCTGAGGTTACCTGGGAATCAGCTGTCTGGTCCCCAGGCTTCATGCTGGAGGGTGTGACCAGTCGCTAATGACCAAGAAGGTGTTTCTTAAAGGACCAAATTAGCCAGCAGCCAGTCTGGGTGTGTCACTTCTCTATAGTGACAGCAAAGGGCAGACTGGTCCTGGGGGAGAGCAGTGCATCGGTCTGCCACCATGCA
>VZTO01010782.1:10055-40356 GCA_013400615.1 Syrrhaptes paradoxus
TCAACATCTTTATCAATAACATAGATGAGGGAATCCAGTGCACCCTCAGCAAGTTTGCAGACACCAAGCTGAATGGTGCAGTTGATCCAATAGAGGGAATGGATGTCATTCAGAGGGACCTGGACAGGCTGGAGAGATGGGCCCATGAGAACCTAATGAGGTTCAACAAGGCCACGTGCGAGGTGTTGCACTTGGGCCAGGGCAATCCCAGGTATTTGGATAGACTGGGAGAAGAACTCCTTGAGAGCAGCCCTGTGGAGAAGGACTTGGGGGTCCTGGTGGATGAGAAGCTGGACATGAGCCAGCAGTGTGTGCTTGCAGCCCACAAGGCCAACTATGTCCTGGGCTGCATTAAAAAAGGGTGATTCTCCCCCTCTACTCTGCTCTTGTGAGACCCCATCTGGAGTACTGTGTCCAGGCCTGCTGTCCGCAGCACGAGAAAGACATAGAGGTCTTGGACCAGGTACAGAGGAGGGCCACAAAGATGAACAGAGGCTGGAGCACTTCTCCTACGAAGAAAGGTTGAGGGAACTGGGCTTGCTCAGCTTGGAGAAGAGAAGGCTCTGGGGAGACCTCATTGGGGCTTTCCAGTACTTGAAGGGAGCCTATAAACAGGAGGGGGAGCGACTGTTTACAGGGGCTGACAGTGACAGGACAAGGGAGAATGGTTTTAAACTAAGAGGGGAGATTTAGGTTGGATATTAGGAGGAAATTTTTCACACAGAGGGTGGTGAGGCACTGGAACAGGTTGCCCAGAGCAGCTGTGGATGCCCTGTCCCTGGAGGCATTCAAGGCCAGGCTGGATGGGGCCCTGGGCAGCCTGCTCTAGTGGTTCAGAACCCTGCCCACAGCAGGGGGGTTGAAACTAGGTGATCTTTAAAGTCCTTTTCAACCCAGGACATTCTATGATTCTATGAAACAAGAACAACTGAAAAAATAAAACCTAGCAGGCTCCCTGCAATGTTGTACTTTTTTACTATTTCCATCCAGCAAAAAGTGAGACCAGCATCTTGGAGCTTTTGGATGACTCTTGGTCTAATGTGTCTTCTTTCTAGAGAGTGGCGTTTACATTAACACAGAAAACAAGTTCCACACTAATCTTAAAACTATCTTTCAAGTCAGTCTTCGATTACGTTATATTTCAATTGACTAAGAAAATTAAAAGATCCTTCTTAAAAGATAGTGACAACTCTTCATTCTTCAGAACTCTTAATTCTTGAAGTTGGTTTCTTCTGGAGAGGTTCTGTACAAAAAGAGGAATTGATAGAATTAAACCATATAAAGGAATTTGAATGATACACATTTTCAGTCTAATTCTAGTGCAATGAATTTCAAAAATTAAGTGACTGAAGAGCTGTTTTATTCCTGCATTCTGGCAATTTCTAAAGTCTCAGCCACTAATCCTTTTTGTCTCTAATTTTGCAACATATCTTCATGTCTCTCAAAACATTCTTTCTTTAGTTCATGAAGTGTCAAGTCTGCAGAGAAATAAACAGAATTGTCTGTTGGGTCTGCCAGGCTGTTTTGGTTAAATGAGCAAATTGTAGGGTTGAAAACCAATCTGCAACACTGTGCTGCATGACTGCAGTCACAGAGCCTGGGAATCATGGCTAGAACCAACGGCAAGGCAGCAGCTAAACCAGGATGACTGAATAGATTTCTTGTAACTTTGACAAACAGGACAGTGCAGAATTAATGAAATAGTGAGACAGTCTGAAAACTGTTTTTCCCATAGACTAGCATACTAAGAGTCAGAAGAATAAATTTGTAGGTAATTCTATCTTCTTCTACTCTCTTCAGACAACAAAAGAGACCCGCTTTTCCTTTAGAATTACAGCTTTTATTGTTAAATTGGTAGGTCAGGTCCTGGATACTGGAATTATAATACAAAACTATTTGAATTGGAAAAATGGTTGGCAATGGGGGGGAAATTATAACCTGCCATGATAACTCTAGCAAAAATATTGTTTAAAAAACTTGTGGGCTGAAGCAAGGACAGGGATGGTTTCATTCATCACTGATGGTTACGGACAAGAAACCAACACAACTTGGGAAGAACAACAACAAAAAAAAAGAATTTGTTAACTTTTTACAATCAAAAGCAAAACAAGAAAATGAGAAAAAAGAGCTACATCTTAGAAAGGCACTTATCCCCCACTCCTCCCTTCTTCCAAGGCCCAAAGGCTTTGTTCCTGGTTTCTGTTCCTTCTCCCCTCCCTGGTGGCACAGGGGGGTAGAAAATCGGGGTTGCAGTCAGTCTGCCACTTCTTTCTCCTCAGGGGAGGGTTCTTCACAGTCTTTCCCTGCTCCAGCATGGGGTCCCCTCTCATGGGAGAGTACTTCAAAAACTGTTTCAGCATGAGTCCTTCCCACATGTCCTCTGACAACTGCTTGGCTCTGGCATGGGTTTACCTTTTCTTCACCACACTGCAGGGAAATGTCTGTTCTGGGGCACCTCCTTCCTCTCCTTTCTCATCACTGACCAGAGCGTCTGCATAGTTGCCTCTCTCAGATCCCTTCTCTCTCTCCGCCACAGGTTCTTTCATCGGCTCTCAAGAAAACTGACTCTTGGGTAAGCCATAGTGGACGCTTGAGCTGCAGCAAGTCAGATTACAGGAGAACCCAGGCAGGCAGCTGGACAGCCGGCCAGTCTGCCCAGGCCAGGCCCTGCCTGAGGCTGCACCAGCCCCCATGTTCTGTGCTCCCTCTTAAATATATGTGTGTATTGGGTTTATACCCCCACAGCAGCTCTCCCAATGCTAAGTGTTACCCTAGCAGCTCGCAGGGTGTTTATAACACAACTTGGGAGGGGCGGAGCCGGGACAGCTGACCCGGATTGGCTGTTTCATACCATGTGACATCAGCTCAGCCATAAAAGCCAAGGGCAGGGAGGAGGAGGGGGGCATTTGTTACTGTGTTTGTCTCCAGGAGCAGCTGCTACACATACTGAAGCTCTGCTTTCCTGGGAAGTGTCCGGACATTGCTTACTGAGGGGAAGCAGAAAATAACATCTTTGTTTAGCTTTTGTTTCTGTGCAGGGCCTTGGTCTTTGCTTTAATTAAACTGCTTTTATCTTGACCCACGAGTTTTTCATCTGATTCTATTTATTTTGCTGATGGTGAGTGATAGAGGGGCCTGGTGGGCATGTGGTATCCAGTTAAGGTTAACCCACTACCGTACATTATTTGCAGAGGTGCTGACTGGCTCAGCCCTGGCCTGTGATAGGCCCAGCCTGAAGCTGGGGGATCTTCCAGCAGTTTCTCACAGGTGCAGCTCGGGAGTGCTCTTTCCACCCTTACCCCAACTACTAAAATCTTGGAGCTGGGGGTGAACTCTTAGCAGATGTTTACAGGAGCCACCACTGTAGCCCCTCCCTTACTGCCAGAACAGACTTGGAGCCAGGGGAAACCTTTAGCAGCTACTTACAGGAGCCATGACTGTGGCCTCTCCCTGCTACCAAACTAACCCATCGCACAAAACCACAACACCTTTTAAAAAAGGAAATTTTTTTCCACTAAATACATCTTAATCAGTTCCATTGCCAGAAGCTGCCTGGTTGGGGTAGGTGAGGGTAAAAGGTAAAGAAGAAACTGTCTCTCAGTGAGCTGTGGCAGAAGCCAGAATGGAACTAATTTTCCTGGGTAGCTCCTGTGTGATCCTAAGAGTGTTGCTTAAGCCAACTTTTTTCTTTTTATTTTCTTTCTTTTTTTTTTTTTTTTNAAAAACCCAAATCAACCAAGTCTGAATTTCATTCATGTGTTCCTTGTTTCCTGGGTGCCAGCCTGCCAACACTCTCAGGACTAACATTCAGTTGCAACTGAAGTCGATAGAAACTCTGGTTGATGCTCTAATAATAAGTAGCATAGAAAGTCACACAAGGAAATTAATAGCTTTGTCATCAGAACAGCATTTGAATAATATGTGGAATCTAAGGCCTAAGGCTATCCAATTACTGATGAAGAAAGAACAGCATATAAAATAACTGTTCACTAAATGAGAACCATCCATTTTGTAGACTAAATGAGGAAAGATTCTCTGAAGAAGGAAAAGTATTACTCTGTTAATTCAATAGTTTACCATAACATACAGTCACAATGTTTTTGAATCAAGTTTATAAGTCCAACAGCAACTAATATGACAGAGAATCCTTATTAAGAGTTCTTTGAAATTTCATGTAGAGCAAGTACATTTTTATTTGTTTCAAATAGCTGTTGTGAGAATTGTGGTGGCTCAAACTTGGATCACTCGGTATTTGGGGTGGGTGTTTTTTACTTGGTAAGCTTTGAGTTTCTCATGTACACAGGAAACACTGAGAGGGAAATAGGTGGGGAGATCATGGTTGCTTTCTTTGTTTTCCATCTCACCCTCTCTTGCACTGTGTTAGCCAAACTCTGTGAGATTCTGTTAGAGCACATCACATCATGCCTTGCCTGATGTGACAAGACAGTAGGAAGCAAGGTAAAGAATAGTAAACCAATATATTCAAACATTCCCACCCTAACTCCTGATAATTTTAAATCCCTAATAGTTAGAATCCTAGCATGTTTGATCTCTTCATGGGAATAGTTCACACTAATTCTTAGGGCTAGCTATTACAGAAATCCGTAATAGCTTACTGTATTTTTGTGATATTTTTCTGGGAATTCAATTTCAGAATGCAGAAACACATGTATCTGGAACATGTAAATAATAGTATTATCAACAAAGCTTAGACCTTGTCAAGTGGTACCCTACCTGTCTGGTTGTTACCTGATAACTGGTGCTTCTGAATACATTTTCTAGTATGTGTTTGGTATTTTTTTCATATATCTGAATTCAAACAACAAACAACAAACAAAGCTTCAAACCTGTAAAAGAGTGGAAGAAAAGAGCTATTTCCACTATAGTTCCTATTTGGGATAGCACATGTACTTTGAATGGTACTGGTCTTCTGGGGGCTGATGGGTTACATCTTTCAGAAAAGGGGAAGAGCATATTCGGCAACAAGCTTGCCAACTTAGTCGGGAGGGCTTTGAACTATATGTAATGGGGGAGAGGATCCTAAACCCATCTTGCTTTATGGCCAATGACAGTAATGGATGCCTTCGGCCTGAAGTAGGATCACAGGCTAGGAAGAAAGAACCAACTGGTAGTCCAGCTGCAATGGGGGCCCAACTTAAATGCCTGTATACTAACACAGAGAGCATGGGGAACAAGCAAGAAGAGTTACAGATGTGCATGTGTGTACAGGGTTATGATGTCATTGGCATCACTGAGATGTGGTGGGATGGCTCTCATGACTGGATCATAGGAATAGATAAGTATAAACCCTTTAGGAAAGACAGGCAGAGGAGAAGGGAAGGGGGTGTTGACCTCTGTGTCAGACACCAGCTGGAATAGTTGGATCTCCACCTGGGGATGGATGAGGAGCTTCCAGACAGCTTATGGCTCAGGGTTAAAGGGAAGGCAGAGGAAGAAAATGTAGTGGGGCTGTGCTACAGGCCGCCTGACCAGGAAGACTGAGTGGATGAGGCCCTCCACAAACAGATAGAAATAGCTTCACATTCACAATCTGTGGTCCTCATGAGGGACTTCAACCACCCTGATATCTGCTGACAGGACGACACAGCAGGGTACCAGCAATCAAAGAGGTTTCTGGAATGCACTGATGACAACTTCCTCATCCAAGTGTTACAGGAACTGATGAGAAAAAGTGCTACGATGGACCTTGTCCTTACCAACAAGGAGGGACTAGTGAGTAATATGAAGCTCAGGGCAGCCTTGGCTGTAGTGTCCATGAAATAGTTGAGTTCAAGATCCTTAAAGGGTCAAAGAGGGTGCACAACAGCATCACTACTCACTCTGGAATTCTAGAAGGAAGACTTCAACCTCTTCAGGGACCTGCTTGTCTGGGTGTCATGGGACAAAGCCCTGGAGAGAAGAGGGGCCCAAGAAAACTGGTCAGTATTAAAAAGCCACCTCCTGCAAGCATAGGAGAAGTGCATCCCCACAGAGAGGAAGGTGGGCAAGAAAGCCAGGAGGCCGCTGTTGATGAACAAGGAGCTCCTGGACTTACTCTGGCAGAAAAATAAAATATATAGTGAGTGGAAGCAAGAACAGGTTAGCTGGGAGGTATACAAAGGATCTGTTTGAGCAGCCAGGGATCAAAAAAAAAGCTAAAGCCCAGATAGAATTAAATCTAGCCAGGGACATAAAGGGGAACACTAAGACCTTCTACAAGTACATCAACATCAAATGAAACACTAGGAAAGATTTGGGCCCTCTCGAAAATAGAACTGGAGACCTGGCCATGAGGGATATGGAGAAGGCTGAGATGCTCAATGACTTCTTTGCCTCGGTTATCACCAGCAAAGGCTCTGGCCACACTGCTCAAGTTGCAGAAAGGGAAGGTAAGAACTGGGAGAAGGAAGATATGCCCACCATAAGTGAAGGTCGACTTCGAGACCTTCTAAAGAACCTGAAGGTGCACAATTCCATGGGACCAGATGAGGTCCATCCACAGCTCCTGAGGGAAGTTGAAGTTGCAGAAGGAGTTGCCAAGCTGTTAACCATCATATTTGAAAGGTCATGGCAGTCTGGTGAAGTTCCCACTGACTGGAAAAGGGGAAACATAACCCCCATTTTCAAGAAGGGTGAAAAAGATGATGTGGGGAACTACAGGCCAGGCAGTCTCAGCTCTGTGTCTGGCAAGATCATGGAGCGGATCCTCCTGAAGACTCAGGACATGGAAAATGAAGGAGGGGTGACTGATAACCAGCATGGCTTCATCAATGGCAAATTGCCCCTGACAAACCTGGTGGCCTTTTATGATGGAGTTACTGCATCATTGGACAAGTGAAGAGCAATTGATGCCATCTACCTGGACTTCTGCAAAGCATTTGACACTGTCTCGCATGACATCCTGGTGGCCAAATTGGAAAAATACAGATTTGATGGATGGACTGACCACTGGATAAGGAATTGGCTGGATGGTTGCACTCAGAAAGTTCTGCTCAATGATTCAGTGTCCAAATGGAGACCGCTGTTCCTCAGGGATCGGTACTGAGGGCTGTTCTATTTCATATCTTTGTCGGCAACATGGACAATGGGATTGAGTGCACCCTCAGCAAGTTTGTCGATGATACCAAGCTGTGTGGTACATTCCACACTAAGGAGGGAAGGGATGCCATCCAGAGGGACCTGGATGGGCTTCAGAGATGGGCCTGTGCCAGTCTCATGAAGTTCAACAAAGCCAAATGCAAGGTCCTGCACATGGGTCGAGGCATTCCCAAGGACAAATACAGGCTAGGAAGAGAATGGATTAAGTGCAGACCTGAGGAGAAGGACTTTGGGGGGTCAGTACATGAAAAATTTAACATGGGCAGGTAGTGTGTGATTATGGCCCAGAAGGCCAACGAGTTCCTAGGCTGCATCAAGAGGACCATGGCCAACAGGTCGAGGGAGGTGATTCTGCCCTTGTACTCTGTCCAGGTCAGGGCCCCCCAATGCAAGAAGGATGTTAAGCTGTTGGAGTGGGTCCAGAGGAGGGCCATGAAGATGACCAGAGGTCTGGAGCACCTCCCCTATGAGGACAGGCTGAGAGAGTTTGGATTCTTCAGCCTGGAGAAGAGAAGGCTCCGGGGTGACGTTATAGTGGCCTTCCAGTACCTGAAGGGGGCCTACAGGAGAGATGGGGAGAGAATTTTTACAAGGGCATGCAGTGACAGGACAAGGGATAATGGTTTTAAATCGGAAAAAGGCAGATTTAGACTAGATATTAGGAGGAAGTTTTTTACTGTGAGGGTGGTGAGGCACTGGAACAGGCTGCCCAGGGAAGTTGTGAATGCCCCATCCCTGGAGGTGTTCAAGACCAGGCTGGATGAGGCTTTGAGCAACCTGGTCTAGTGGGAGGTGTCCCTGCCTACGGTAGTGGGGTTGGAACTAGATGATCTCTGAGGTCCTTGCCAGCCCAAACCATTCCATGATTCTATGACTGAGTTTAGTTTATCCACAGTTGTGGGATCTGGACTAATTTGGAATATTTTGAATAAGGAGAATAAAGAATACAAAACACAGTTTTGTTTTGGCTTATTTTTTAAAGAAAAATTAAATTGAAACTTGATTCAGGAGTTTATGAGTGCCTGATATTTTGTTTGTTGAAATCAGTGGGAGTTGCAAATGCTAGTTTATCCTTTAAGAGTTCACATATCAAACATTTTGTGAAACCCTACCAGCTCTCCTGTTGAAATAGTTTAAATAGTTAAGATGACTTAAAGATGACTGAAGTACTTAAAGGAACTGTATCTCATAGTTTATCAGTTCAAAACTACTTTATCTGTTAAGGCTAACTGGTAAACATTGTCAGTATAGTTTAAATCAGGCTACAGTCCTCAAACCTGGTTTACCATTTTCACCTAGTTTCATAACAGATATTGAGCTTAACTTTTTTAATCTAGTTACAAGTGCAATAATATGAAAGATAATTGAAAGATCACAACCATAGCTTGTATGTAGCTCTAGGGGAAGAATCTGCTTTTGGCCCTGCATTTGCAAGCCTGTGCTTGCAAGTCTGAGCACTAGTTTGTTCTTAACTATTTTTTTACTCTTCACATTTTTTTCTTAATTATTTTCTGTTTTGTATTCTTAATTTATTGGTTTAAAAAAATTGCTCTGAGTGCAACCCCAGGTCTGTAAACACATTAGCCTTATACTTCATTTAAACAGCAGAGCTGGCCAACTGCTAGATTTTTTTTTCAGTTCTGAGGGATAAGCTACATACACCATTTTGCAGTTATTTTTTTAAAAGTTGCTTGTATTTTTGATGTTGCTTATTTATAGTCAGATACCCTCTAAAATATTTTCAACAATTTCCTTCATGTCATAGTTGCTGCTCATGAGAAAAGGAATCTTTTCTCTAGATCAAAACATTTGTCCAGACCCTAGTGCCCTCCATGCCATCAAACATCTGTTGTATCTTTTTGTAAATGCCTTGTGGTGTGAAACGTTAAATGTCACTGAAATGACAGCCCATGGAAAGAGTGCACAACAAATAAATGTATGATCTATTTTTCTAGGATTCTGGCAAGTACCCCTGTCAATGCACACAAATACAGAAAAGCGTCTTTCTTCAGGTATGTCTCCCTTACCCAATCTTTAACATTGCTTCCTTGCTGAAGTAGTGACAAGTTCAGTAACTACAATTAAATAATCATTCTTTTATGTTTTTATGTAATTAATTGGATTCTATACATTAGAGAAAATTTCTGTGTGTTTTTTTTTTTTATTCTGTACATTTTTTCCCTTTCTTACTTTTCCTTTAATGTATTTCAATGGTGTTCTGTGGTTGTTGTTCCATAATACCAACACCGTTAGAATGAAGGTATGGTAAACATCGAGGTATGTCTTGGTTTTTCGCTGATTAAAGAAGAAAAATATTTAGGCTCCCTGCCTTTCTCTTTGTCCTTGTGAATATCCAAACTCAAATTTATCCCCCCAAAAGATAACAAATCAAGATATGAATCATTTGTTTCTTGTCCTTAAAGTTATACAGTCTAAATATGTCAGTAGTTATTTTATCTTAGTTCACTTGGGATTATTCACACAGTAGTTTAGAATCAGTAGTTTGTATGTATGTTCTTTTATTTCACCTTTGTAATCTTGATACTTGAGTTGACAAAACCTTTGAAATTTGAAAAACAGAGATTTGTCTTTGCATGCTCACTGTTATCCTGTATTGGGTTTTGGGCTCACAATTTTTGCTTCATTAAGAAGAAATCTAGATGATATGTTGAGTAAAGTCTTTATTTCATAGAAAAAAAAGCTGTGGGCTTTTCTGATTCTAGCCTTAAATATTATTCTTTGCAGGCTAAACAATGGAGTGCTGGTTTGAGGGTAGGAGCTCAGAGGTAAGAATATGTGCAAGTCAGTGGAAGTCTAGACTAACAACCAAATAAGAAATGCAGGATTTCACTGTAGATGTAGAATAATCAATATGTGAAATGCAGCTTGTGCTATTGCTTTCCTTCCTGATGCACACTGAAATTTTGAATACTGGATGACAGTTGGGACAGAAAACTACTATTTTTCAGTTTTAATTTAGGGCTTTTTCAGGCATCAGTTGATTCTATTCTTAGCAGATCACTTTGCTTTTATTTAGAATGATGAGAACAACTCTGTGTAAAATGCATAAGATCTATAATGCATGATTATTTTGCATTGTCAATTTTGTTTTGGCCATTGTCAGTTGCATTTGAAGTTAAATTATGTGTTTGATCATATTATTCATTGGAGCATGTTTGTTTTTTAATATTTGTGGGCTAGCAATCTGTTATGATGAACACTGCTATTTGAATTTTTATATTACACAGTGAATTATGAGCTTTGTTCAGATGAAATAAAATTGTCTAAATGCATATAAAACCCATATAAAACATAGTTGTTTATTTATTAAGTCTTCTGAAGATTAATCCAGAACTAAAGACTTAATTTAAAGTGTAATATATAATGGCAAAGGAATGTGTAAGGAAATAAATGAATCTAGGCAGGTAAATACATGATAGAAGAAAACACAGACAGAAGTTGTGTTTTGGAATATATACCATCACCCTGTCATCCTTGTTTTGCATGGAGAAGAATTATCACTAGATAATAATTTTTTCTTGCTTGCTCCTACTGAGATTCTTATGCTTGGTCAGGCTTGTGGCATTCTGGTCTTATGCCTCCATGTGAAGGTCATGTGGAAACTAGATTAAACCATAATGTAGGAAGGTGAACAATTCATTTAATACATCACTTTTCTTTTTTATCATAATCTCTCTCTCTCTGTCTCCAATATTCGCTTGGAAGCACTTTGGGTTCTGCCAGTATGTGAGACAGGAAAACAAAGGATCTGGGCTCATTCTCTAAGGTAGTCTAGACAGTCCTCTTAGATGCCTGACTAGTAAGTCTTTTCAGGTGTTTAGGGTCAAAATTATGTGGAAATCTTATGTAAAAAAATATATTCAACCAGGCTGACCTGGGAAAACAGGGTTTTCTAGGTTTTTGTAGAACCAAATGCATACACACAAGTCTCTGAGCACCTCTCACTTAGCCAGTTTCTGAGAACAGAAATTCTGCTAATAGGTTATATTCTGAGGAATTATTTAATCTTCCTAAACATGCCGAGTGTAATGTGGGCCGAGTGAGGTGAAATGTAATGGCTTCTGATATACAGGAGTTTAAATAAGAAATTTCACAGCCATTTCTGAACTTGATGTTTGTGAAACATTATGATCCTGGAACATACCTTTCTGAATTTTCTATTGGTACCACTTGCAGGGAAGGTCGTCAGTGAAAAAAATTTTGTGTGCACACATTCAACAACTAAAACGAAAAGCTTAATAAAGCAGCTTTTGTTGAGTAAAGCAGGATGTTAATACTTGAAGACCATTGAGACACTAATGGAGTTTCATTTTCTAAGTATTTCGCAGAATCATTGACTCATAGAATGGTTTGGATTTGAAGGCATGTTAAAGACCATCAAGTTCCAACTCCCCTCTGATGGGCAGGGACACCTTCCACTAGACCAGGTTGCTCAAAGCCTCATCAAACCTGGCCTTGAACATCTCCAGGGAGGGGACATCCACAACTGCTTTGGGCAACCTGTTCACATGCCTCACCACCCACACAGGAAAAAATTTCTTCCCACGATCTAATCTAAATCTACTCTCTTTCATTACCCCTCATCCTATCACTACACTCCTTGATAAAGAGTGCCTCCCCATCTCTCCTTCAGGCCCCCTTTAAGTACTGGAAGGCTGCTAGAAGGTGTCCCCAGAGCCCTCACTTCTCCAGGCTGAACAACCCCAACTCTCTCTCATCCTGTCCTAATAGGGGAGGTGCTCCCGGCCTCTGAACATCTTCGCGGCCCTCCTCTGGACTTGCTCCAACAGGTCCATGTCCTTTTTATGTTGGGGGCACCAGACCTGGATGCAGTACTCCAGGTGGGAGTGAGAGTAGAGGGGCAGAATCACCGCCCTCAACCTGCTGGTCACATTTCTTTTGATGCAGCCCAGGACACAGACAGCTTTCTGGGCTGCAAGCACACACTGCCAGCTCATGTTGAGATTCTCATCAACCCAAGTCCTTCTGCTGCTCCTGGTTGCTCACAATCCATTCTCTGCCCAGCCTGTATTTGTGCTTGGGATTGCCTTGACCCATGTACAGGACCTTGCACTTGACTTTGTTGAACTTCATGAGGTTGGCACAGGCCCACCTCTCAAGCCTGTCCAGGTCCCTCTGGATGGCATCCCTTCCCTCCTGCATGTTGATGGCACCACACAGCTTGGTGTCATCGGCAGACTTGCTGAGGGTGCACTCGATCCCACTGTCCATGTCTCTGACAAAGGTGTTAAACGACACTGCTCCCAATACTGACCCCTGAGGGACACCACTCCTCACCAGTCTCCACTTGGGCATCGAGCCATTAACCACAACTCTCTGAGTGCAACCATCTGTCCAGTTCCTCATCCACTGCATGGTCCATTTGTAAAAAATCCATGTTTCTCCAATTTAGAGACAAGGATATCATGTGGGACAGTGTCAAATGCTTTGTGAAGTCCATTGAGCATTAAAGTATCATTTCAGCACTCAATTAAACACACACAAAAGACATTCTAACTCATTTTAGATAGGTAGAGCTAAACTTTGTCCTCATTTTACAGTAGCTCTGTGAATTTGTTTTTTTTTTCCTAGTATACCTGGTATTGTTCCAGAGCTTCCAATGTAACTGAAATGCACAGAGACAAGAGGCCGTTGGTTGATGATTCATATCTAGTAGCACTGACTAGCAGGCATCAGTGAGGCCCTCCCAGGAACAAATTGTCCTTTACTGGGTGACTGGGATGCATATTTTGAAGTTTTCTGTTTTAATGGCTACTCAGAGCTCTGGTAAATTTCTGTATCTGAGAAATATTTCTTTTAACTCATCTGCCAGGTTACTACAGCAATCTGAATATTGGTAAAAGTAAGATTGCAATTTGCTCTGTTGTGTTTCAGTGACTAATTGTTGCAATGTCATCTCCCATTTGATTATTAGAAATAATCTATTATGATTAAATTACTATTCATGGTCTGAAATTATTAATTTATTATTTTGCCTTTTATGAAAAGTGAGCTTTTCAATTTTAAGTAGTGTTTTCCTGTTGTGCAATGGGATTCCCTGATGTGAGTGAGGTAAAGGTAGGGCACTATAGATGTTTCAAAGTGTATTCTTAGTAAATTGTTTTCTAAATGAATGACTTGCATGGAAGCTATCCAACACTTAGCTAGTACATCTGTCAGTGGTCAGAAACAGTTGAAGAATATGTTGCAGGTTTAATATGTCATTTATCTGCAGATAGCTTCTGTTGTGCCTGTAGCCTTTCAGTGTGAAAGCAGATTGAGTTTCAGTATCTCATATACCTAAGATCACTTTGTCTGCCAAAATAAATACATAAAAATTATAATTATAAATATTAAAAAGCTTTAAAACTCTTTATTCTCAGAGCTTCATACAGTATTCAAAATATCCTAGTTTATCTCTTGACAGTGGCAAGTAACAAGTGCAAAGATATCTACTTTACTCTCCCCAGAGACTCTAGACCTTGGACTCTGTGAGCACTTGAAGATTAATGCTTGTTAGTCTTGCCATATACTCATATACACATATAATACTAAAATGTTTAAATCATGACTTCTGCTGAATAGGCTTTGAAAAAGACAAACTGAAATTTTACTTGGATACATTTCAGTGCATCTGTAAGCCAAAACTTACAGATTTTCATGTTTGCTTGAATATTTTCTATGTTTTCAAATGATTCTTTGCAGTGCTGCTTCACATGAAATAGCTTGCAACTCAAGGAGAAGGAAGGATTTAAAAGTGTATACTTTTTTACATAGAATAATTTGTTTAATTTGTTTACTGAGTTTCAAGGTCTTTATACACAGAAAGAACAAGTTCATGGGTATGTTGAATAAAAACTTCCACTATAACAAAACGCTGTTTTGTATTTAGTTCAATGTTTCAAATATAATGGCCTTTCTGTAGACAGATCCACTCCTTGCCCCCTCCAACATTCCAGTATTAGGCTGGTAGATATAAATGGAATGGTGACATCCTATAAAGCTCTTCCTGATGTCACAAAGGTGGTATAGGTTGCCTGCCTCCCAGAGGGTTTTGTCCATGGAATTAAATTTTCTCTATATTTCTATGTGACATGTGCAGCTGTTGGTTTAGCCTTATCAGTCTGAGAGAAAATTCTCAGACAGAGAAAATATCCTGTACTGGATATTTTCACTGCATATTCTCTTCTTATTTTGCTTTGAACTCCCACTGTCACCAATGGGAGTTTCTTGCATAATAGAACAAATGAAGCACGTCCAGCTATAAAGCAATATGAGATGAAAGATCTCTGGTATGTTGCATGTTGTACTGAATTTACTTGTTATTCTGAAGTATCTGAAATACGTGTCTGAGCAATGCCTTATGCAAAGCAGTTTTGATAACTTGTGGAACCTCAGTGACATTACAGAAGGCACAAACTTTATCTTTTTAAAAAGAAAGAAAGAAGTATTGTATATTGATTTATCTGGTGTGACTCAGGCAGTTCACAATGTGAACTAAGGCAGTTCTTCGGTTTATAAAGGTCGAATTTTTCATATTTTAAAATATAATAACCTTTTCAAATGAATCCTTGAAAAAATGTTGGGGAAAAAACTTAGCAGAAATAACTATATTTTTTAAAAAAGGAATTTTCAAAACTTTTTTTTTTAAAGGGGGATTTCTTTTCTTCAACAGATTGATTATTCTGCTTCAACAGAATGATAATTGCTGTCAATTCTGTAAACTACTCAGAATTTCCTTTGAAGTCAGCATGTAAGTGAATGAAAACTATTCAGGGAGTGCTTCTGAAGGAAGGAAACTGCTTCAAAGTACATCAAGACTAAATGAACAGATGGCAAAATCCGGTAAAGAAAAAAATAGCAAGTGGAATGAAGAAGTGTAAGTAGATAATAGGAGAATACAAGAATGTGAAAATGTTTAGTTATGGAAGAAATCTTAACTTGATTTAAGAAATATGTGTAGTGGGAAGAAAGTGGTACTGAAGTTAAATTTTCAGTTGTGAAAGACTTGTAATGAAATTACTGTTGACCCCTGTGTTAAAATTATCTAATATTTTGATCAGGACTGTATGGAACAAAGAGGTTATATGTCACATAGAAACTAGTTCACTGACTGATCTCAAAAAGGAGCTATTTCTAAGTAAAGTTGGTGACAAGTAGTGTTTCTACTGGAGTTCTTTAAATATGAATTTCTGAGGCAATGATATATAGTAAATACAAGTGCAATTCTGGCTTTAATACTCACAGATGACACAAAGGTATTATAGTGAAAAAAAATGAGAAAGACTGAATGCTATGCTTTAGTAAGTTGTTGCCCTGTAATAGTGTGCCTCTTAATGTTGTTAAATAAAAGAATGGTAAGCCTTATTGGTGAATGTTGTGTCCAGTCCTTGCTCGTGGTGTTTTTGAAGTGAAGAGAATTAAAAAATGTCTCCAGACGTGAAATAAGCCTTAAAATACAAAGTTTAATGAGCTCTGCAAATCTAGCATCTTGCATCAAAAGCTCCAATGTGACAAGCACAGTGGCTACGCTTTCTGGGTCCTTCAGGGAAGATCTGACAACCTAGGCTCAACTTTTCCAATAATGTTGTAACATGAGAACTTGGGTCCAAGGTCCTAGGTGTAAGGTAGAGAAATCCAGCTCATCTCTGAGTACTTCAGGAATTCAGTGCTGAATTATTTTATCAAAGAAAGCCATGGTTTTAACATTACTTAGGGCTTTTGAGGCCTTAATTAATTAAAAACCATATTTTGACAGACTTAAATTGGAGTTCTTTGAATCACACAACTAATTCCACTTCTTCCATTCTTCTACCCTCTATCCCTGATGTCTGTTTCTGCTAAAAAGGAATGGTAGAATCAGCCGCAAATCCTTTCTGGGGCAAAGCCACCTACTGGGAGATGTGTGCATGCAAGTTTTCTTTGAGAACCTTTTCATAACCTATCCCTCAAATCATATTATTTCCCAACTTCTTTCCATAGAGATAATTTTTGCTTATGTTTTTGTCTTTCAATCAGCAATCCACTTGTCAATTGTGATTTACTAAGTGTTTGAGACATCAAAAGGAAGCACAACTATTTTTGAGATGTATATTTAGCCACTACTGTAATTTATACTCTAATACTGTAGAGTATAGCTATATTAGTAGTTAAATAACCTTTAGACCACAGTCCACACAATGATAATATGAACGGGATTTGAGATTGTGCTGAAGCTTTTAACAGAATAATTGTTTTTATTCATAATCATCAGCAATCTCAAAGGTTGCTCGACACAAAAACGTTGGGTTTCAAGGGTTTCTGCTTTGTTCTGGATTTTTGTATAGGTTTTCTTTCCTTGGTCTTAGTGTGGTGTTTTTATGACCTATTAAGTGAATTTCCTTTTCTTCACATATGATTCTGGATCAGATAAAAGTCATTTTCAGCCTGTTGCTGACTTACATTGGCAATTTTTTTACTTCTGGTTCACTAGTCTGACTGCATAGGCTCATGACAGAGAGCACTTGCAAGACCACATTAGTGGGGTATCCCCAGGACAAAACCCAGTGTTGGAACTTTCCTCCTCTTGCAGCTCTCCAGCCACATAAGAGGACTCATCCCTCAGAACTCCTGTCTTTCCGTTAGTAATAACTATTGTTGCTCTTAAGCTTCAACGGAAAATGGATATATTCTACAACAGAATGAATCCACTAGGAAATATGAAAAGAAAAAGCACATTTCCTTACTGAACAGGTACAGCATTTTTATAGACTGTTTTGGTGTAGCTCTTTTGGTATAAAAGAGTGTGAATTCAAACAGATTTGGAGTTGTTAACGTGACATATCTGATTTGATTTTTTTCCTGCTAATTTATTACTATTTATTATTTTAAATGAAAAAGGTCCTTTTTCACTTGTACAAGAACACAGATCTGTAGATTTAGTCTCTCTACAGCATTAGGACAATCCTAATATTTCTACAGCATGTAATTTAGAGAGTCATAAAATCATTCAGGTTGGGAGGCAGCTCTGGAAGTTATCTAGTCCAACACGCTTCAAGTTGGGCCAGCACTGAATCTAGACCAGGTTGCTCAGGGCTTTGTCCAGCCAGGTCTTGAAAACCTCCAAAGACAGAAATTTCATTGTCTCTCTGGACATTTTCTGATACTTAATTACACTCATTATGAAAGATTTTTTTTTCCTTACCTGCAGCCGTACTCTTCCCTGCTTCATTTAATGATTGTAGTAATAAAACAAAGTTAACTCGTTACAAGAGGATCCTTATGGATGTGAATGTCTTTGTCTGCCATAGGACTGCTGTGTTTTGTTTGGGTCTAATGTGTCTGGGAATATATAGCTGGGAAATTTTTGATTTTGAGGATTTGTCTACAAACCCTTTCACTGTTTTAATGGCATTGGGAAATCACATATAGGAAAATGAACCAGCTGACACTCACACACCAAGTGGCTTTGACAGCTACATTTGGTTTAGAGGATGCCAGGAGCCATTTTGCTGTCATTATCCTGTGAAGGAACTGTTTGGTCTAATGCCTTAAATTTGCAACTACCTAAACAGCAAAAGGAACCTGTGCGTCGGTTTGTACGTAATCTATAAGACAGTTAGTTGTAAGTATTTGCTTGTAACCAAGTCAGTATTTTTTCTGGTATAACAGCGTACAGATCTGGCTTAGGATATAGCAGTTATGTTTCTCTGTGTCATCATTCCTGTAGGGAAGTGGTGCCTGCTCCAGATTAGAGAGCAATGAGAAGGGAGCAATGGAAAAGGTGAAGGATGCTCAGGTGGAAGTGAGGATGAGGATGACAGCAATGTGTTTCTGTGACTCTTCAGGTAGCGAATTAATTAATTCTGGGGGTTTCACAAATTGACTTTTGTGGCAAAGCTACTGAAGAAGATGTGCAGAATGGCATCTTTCCCAGTTGGAGAAACCTCCTTAAGGAGGAACTGGAGAGAAAAGAGTCTTACTGTGCAGGTTGCATTAGTTACACACAGTATAAATATGAAAAAAGAATGCATCAAGAAAAAAGAAAGCATGCTGTGACTTGCAATGAGAGAAATGGAGGTGTCTGAGCTGTCTTACCTCTGCATGTTTGGGCAAGTAAGGTCTGGTCTGAAGCAAAAGAGTTTGGTAGCAAGCTCTTCCTTTACCTTCAGAAGGATTTGGCTCAAGCTCTTCAATTCCTTACTCGAGAACTGAAAAATAGCTTTGATTTGAAAGTGTCAGTAAAGAAATTATTAAAACTACTTTAGACAATGTAACTACTTGGACAATGCCTCAAACTGTTAAGAAATTCTGTCTCATTTTTTTTTCCTCAGTTTTGCAAATATTTCACTCACTAGCTGTAGTGACAGTAGTAGTGGTTTCAGCTAAGCTCCACTTTGTCTTACCAGAAGTATATGAAAATGTTGTCTTCTAAGAATTAGCTATGCTTCTGCTTTGTTCATCAACATTCAAAAAATTATTTCTCACTACTTGCAATTTATATTTAAATGTGTTCCTATAGTCATGTCATTACCTTTACAAGTCAACCAAATAAAAAGCAGATGATCCAGTTTTGCACCAGAAAGAAAATAGATTAAACTTTTGTACCAATTACCTTTCTCACTATTGCTTAATGATGAACAAATCCACTCATCTGTGAGGAAGTTTTGCTGGGTATAGAAAGCAGACCTAAACGAATCCCAGCTGAACATTCTGAGCTCATTTTAACAAAAAATATTCAATGTCATATTTGCGATTTTTTCTTTCTACATAGAATAGTGAATGAAGTAATCATGAAAATCTCATACATTGAGAAAAAAAGAATTGGTTTAGAACTCAGAGGAAAAAATCAGTATTTCATTTAGATATACATAGTCCTTAGAAGCAACTTCTACTCCAAGGTCAAAAATTAGAGGAGAGTTTCCTGGCTTAAATGAAGAAGAGACAGTGGAGGTATTTATCAAGGTTGAGACTGAGATATCAAGGTCTAATAACTTTTACCTCTAAGAAATTATGTCTTATGCAGGCATTAAAATCCCAATGAGTTCCTCCTACACCAACAAGTCTCTTCATCATACACTTTCTTTCCAGGAACTAACATAGAGAGCAAAGGTAAAATCTGAAATGAAACCTAACTTCTGAAATGAAACAATGCTTTCAAAAAATCGAAACAACATATTTAATATTCTTTTTGCTTTCCCATCTTCCTTTAGGCAAAATAATTGTAATATTAAAAAAAATACTCTTAGTTTTGCTTGATGTTTAGCTTTGTGTTTATTAATTTTAATATTAATATTAGCAGATTTTAATTAAAGAGAAATTTTAAATTATGTGTGGAACTATGAGACTTTAGTGCTCTTTTTCTGTGTAATTTCAGTGTTTGGCATTAGAATCTGATTCCACAGTAGAAGAAAGCCAGACATTGTCCTATTTAAATTAGTTTATTTTGAAAATGGGGCGAAGAAAAGCAAATGTTTTAAAAATATTTCCTTTATTTTTTTTCCTCTCTCTTTATTTTTAATCATGTAACACTAATAAAATCACTTGTACAGCCACACTAAGTGATGCTACATTAAAAAAGTAAATAAATGAAAGACAGGCCACAAAGATTACCAGAGGGTTGGAGCACCTCCTCTGTGAGTACAGGCTGAGAGAACTGGGGTTGTTCAGCCTGGAGAAAAGGCTCCAAGGAGATGTAATAGTGGCCTTACAGTACCTAAAGGGGGCCTACAAGAGGGATGAGAAAACACTCTTTATCAGGGAATGTAGTGACAGGACAAAGGGTAATGGTTATAAACTGAAAGAGGGCAGATTTAGAGTAAATATTAGCAAGAAATTTTTCACTGTAAGGGTGGTTAGACAGTGGAACAGGTTGTGCAGGGAAGCTGTGGATGCCCCATCCCTGCGGGTGTTCAAGGCCAGGCTGGATGAGGCTTTGAGCAACCTGGTCTAGTGGGAGGTGTCCCTGCCCATGGCAGGGGAGTTGGAACTCGGTGATCTTTAAGGTCCTTTCCAAACCACTCCATAATTCTATGATTCTATGATTCTGTTTTGTAATTTTGTTCTATAGCTACAGATTTCATACTATGAGACAGCCAACCTACTCTCCTGGGGAGCTGACAGCTGTGAAAATTGATAAAATATTCAAGATAACATACTATTTTGCTGTATGAACTGTATTTTCTTGTGACTGGAATATTTATTCACTTCTATTGTGAATTTTCCTTTCAGTAACATCATTGTTCCTGGTGTACATGTCCTATTTACATGTTCCTAAGGGCAATTCTGCTCTCAAAATAGGTCCACCCATAAAAGTCTTGACCCAGTATTGAACAATGTCATGCAAGCACCTTGACATGAGGCTTGCAGTTATTGCTTTAATTATTTTGGAAACCAATAACATTCTGTAAACAAAACAAGTTAGTTTAAAAGATGGGAAGATGAAATTATTTTACTGATTTATGGCCCTAAAACTACAGTAAGGTTTGACCCACATACAACACAGCATGGCATGTAAAAAACTATATTTCTAATTACACTGGTGGGGTTTTTAATGATTTGGTGGTATTTTATAAATAGGAAGTACTTACAGGAATTAAGGAAACTCAGAGTCCTTTTGAATGTTAGGCTGTAATATAATCTTAATGAGGATGTTCAGTATTAAATGTATCAAAATAAAGGGGGTTATGAAGGAAGGGAATATTTCTTGGTAAATAATAATCATAGTATGAACTGTCACTGTTAGCTGCATAAGCACATGTATGTAACACAAACATCTCTCAGTGGTAGATCAGAACCCCTCACCAGAGTGAGGGAGCCACTTGAAGGATGGTTAATGATTGTGAGAAATTTAAAATGCTGATTCAATTATTATGAAAATAATCTTTTAACCTAAACCTTTGAGATTTGTGTCCACACAGGCTACTGTCTCCCACTTTGCTCCTTCTGATTTTGTACCTTTTCGCTTAAAGGTGTAGGAATTTTTGTCTGCTACGTGCGATAGTTACAAAATAGGGCTACTCCTATTTAAAGCCTTGTTGTTAGTAGAAAATAAAATGTGAATCTTCAGGAGAAGTGATTCTCATCTTGAAAATATGAAGCTTGAAACATTACAAGAACTACAAGTACTGGACAAAGTATGTGAATCTGCCCTTTAAAAATTATTTCTAATTTGTTTATTCATTATCACTTATATGTATTGGTTTTATAACACTTGCTATTTTTAGTAGTTACAATACATGACAAATCTCTCAGAAGATGAGAACTCCTGGGAAATGCTGTTGGGAACTGAAAGTTCATGTAGTCTGAAAATAAGCTAAGATGACTTTTCTATTTATCTGGCTGATAATTTTGACTTGTATTCTAAACACTGTTTGGAAAAATACACAGCATGTTCTCTATTATGTTATTTTCTTATAAAGAGTTTCACATAACAATTAGAAAATTCCATTAACGCCTGAAGAAATAATCTGATTCAAGAGTAATCTAGATGAAGACTGTCTTTCCTTTTTCCAAATTTTTCCTCAAGGTTGTTGTATTATTATTATTAAGACTTTCCCACCCTACAAGCCCCCTAAATTGTAAGTATTAGCTTTTTTTCTTAAAGTTAGCCTCGGAAAGTTTTAAAAATTGGTTTGAACATTCATAAGTGACTCATTTGTGGATGAAGTTTCTACCTATCACACTGTAACAAGTTCTGACTTATTCTCTCACCTTCCCAGAGTTTGCTTTTTGAGAAATAGCATTACCTTTCATTTAACACTTGCTCTCTTCTGAAGTGCATGACTCAATCTTTTATGAATACCACTAAATTTGCATTTTAGATCTTATTCACTGTGAATTAGCCTAACTCTAAGTGACTGAACGAAGATCGTTCTGTCTTGCCTCAGCTGAGGAACTGGACTGTATTCCCAAAGAAATAATTTTTTTTTTCTACATAATTGCCATATGGCTTTGTATTAAACTATCAAAATGTGTGCCTGAAGTAAATACAGATGACGAAATCTGTGTATAAACTTCAGTCCTACAGCTGTCACTTTGTCACCCAATGCTCTTAATCACCCCTTTTTAATGACAATTTATCATCAGACTTTCATGAAACATAAATCAGTAAGTTTTCCCTGTTTTCACTTTCAGGTTTTCTACCCCACTTTAACATTCTGCGCTCTTCCAAAATCTTTCTGCAGTTTTCATTTCATGCAGAAATTTAAGATTCAAGTAGTCCATGTCCTGTTATCTCCTGGCCTCATTTACCACCTTTCCTCATTATTTTTTCTTCCTGTTGTCCAGAGCACTTTTGTTAGGGGTTTTCTGGTTTAATTCCTGCTAGGTCAACAACGGAATGTGCCCAAGTTGGTCTTTCTTTTGAAGGAACTAAAGAACATGCACATCTTATGTGTCTGGGCTTCACATATGGTGGGAAGAACGAGGAGTCAATACTTTCTAAATGTGAAAAGCTATCATAATTTTTTTTTTTTCAGTTTGGAATATACTCGGTGGAACAGTGACTCTAGAATAATGACTTAGTATACTCTAGGATAGTTTTGGTATGAAATGGCACAGTTGTGTGAAATTTGACAAACCAGAAGTAGGTGAGAGGGATCCATAAAACTTTTACATATTCTCTTTATTGGTAGGATTTGCTGCTTTTGCTGCATATGTTGTGTGCAGTATCAGAGATCTAGCATCAAGGGCAGTCAGTGCTTTTGGAAACCTGGCCCTTTTGCTCCCATATGACTGGTAGAATAATGGTGACGTGGAATGAATTATATTTTGTAGCTAAATAAATGTCCTGTTTCATATGGATTTTTTTTGTTGTGTCTGACAGTGTAGTGGAAAATGGCAGACTAACATTATATGCTTTTTGTTTTGTTTTTTTAATGGCAGTAATTCCAGTGGGTTGTGGCGGGGGGTTTGGGTGTTGTTTTGCTCTCTCTGTAGAGCTTGCCTTTATTTGAAAAAAATATTTTGAAATCTACAATTTGGAAAACATGCATGTAGTATTTAAAAATGTGTTGTTCAAATTACGTATTTTTATTTCATTCATGCTAGTAACACTCCTCTTATATAATTAATATTTGGCTATAGATTTGTAATTTGTTTAATTTTTTGTCTCCTGCAAGATATATTTTCACTTCTGCGTACTTATTCATGTGTTGATATGTCTGACTTGAACTAGAGGAAAAATAATCCTGGAAAAAAGCAATTCAGTATAATTACTGTAAAATCAGAACTTACAAAAGATCTATAAAGAAACTTTAATGGGAAAATGGACCACTTTCCTTCTAGCTATTACAGTGTGCTTACAAAGCTTTTAAAAAACTGCCCTATCACTGAACTAGTTAATCAATAATGGTTTTTTTTATAATGCAGCCAATAAGTTAACATCATTTTTTCCCCCCATTGTTTTGACATTCCATTTTTCACAAAGATCCAGAGATTTTAAGAATGCAGGTAGCCTAAGTAAGTGAAAATACAGCTAAGTATGAAAGCTGCTCTCAGATAAAAATCTCTGTTGCAGTAATCTTTGCCTTCTATGGCAATATCTTTGTGTTTTACATACATACCCTTAAAGCCCATGTTAAAATAGAATTAATTGAAAAATCAGCAAATGATCAGAACTCAGATGAATGGCACCATAAAAATATTTTAAAGCACTTTTATTAACTCCTTGTACACCAGAGAACTATACAAATTAATTTGCTTATTTCCCTGAGCTCTTATTGGAGACACCTAACTACCAGGTGTTTGTAAATTCTCTGTTTTAATAGTAGCCCTACAGTTGGGGAAGACGGGGAACTAGTACTGAATACCAGACTAAAATTGCTCTGTTTTTTTTTGGTCTCTTTAATGACTAAATTTAATTTTCAATTTGGCACAATAAATCTGCAGATTATAATTAAATTTTTATGTCACTTTTTTGGCACAATGTTTAATAACACTTGTGAAGGGAACATTCTGAAGAAGTTTTGTTGTTTTGGAATTATATCCTTTAAAAAAAAGGTGACCACTGCCATACTGTCATAGGTACTGCTTATGTTTGGGTTGAAATTTGAGTCACTGGGAGCTGTGGTCATCAGAAGATCTGGATGACACATCATGTAAAATAAGGCAGCAGTTTGTTTTCCAGATATTGAACACTTTCCAGTTTAGATATTACAAACAAGCAAGAGATGGAGAGTTGGCTGAATACCAAAGAAGTGCTTCCATAAATAAATCACTTGACAAATTTTGCTGGTGTCCACTGAATAATTTATGTGACAAAAAAGAGATAGTCACTTATAAAGCTCCTTGAATACAAAGAACATGTCCACTAATTGAAATTTTTTAAAATTAAAAATTATTGATATTAACAGACTTTTATATTCAACAAATATTACTCAATTATGTTTACAAAATAGCAATCAGAAGGCTTCACATTGCAGGTGAAAAGACATATTGACATTTGAATTGTGTGGACAATTTAAACTTTTCTTTTTCACTCTTTTCTTAATGGCTTGTATCACTTCCTGTTAACGCCAGTGCTGGAGTCCTGCAAAGACCTTTTTTTGTTTGGTGCACTAGAGTCATCATGTGACTTGTCATTTCCACAGCAACTCTGGTATTTCATGTTTTTGGCAGAGTGTCAGCTTCATATTACTATGTAACAATACACATCCCTGATTTATTATAGAACAGTCACCTTGCATCTGAACATTGTGTAATGCCTACTTTCACCCATGGAATTAAAAAAGAAAAAAAAAGAGTACCAGAAAAATTCCAAATATCCAATTCTGCACTTATGAGCTATACCTGGTTATAACAGCAGAATTAAAAAAGTTGTTCCAATGAGCTTGAAGAACCAACACTCTGGATTTGTAGTTGCCAATTATTTAGCTGGGTATTTTATATTTTCCCTACTTAAAAACTTGCACTACAAAACCTTTAGGTTAAGCAAACCAGTTGCAAGAGTCAGTTAGAAAATCAGCTTTGTCTCAACCTTGTCATCAAGGACATGATGCCCCCAGTTAGAGTACAACGTCCCTTTTTTCATTGTAATACCAAAATACACCTCCATCCCGAAGGCTACCTGCATCCGAGGTAGACCACTCCCTGGACATTCCTCTCTGGACATGTGCAATGGTGCCACCTGGCAGAGATGGAGATAGGAAAATGAGTTCCTGGGGAAAGGTGGGGATTTCTGAGGTAGAGGAGGAGCAAGGTGTATAACTTAGTATAAAAAGTCATCCCCTAGCAAACTAAAGTTGAAGCCTTTCCCACCAAGGATCAAAGACAATTGTTAGGACTGGCGGGATGTTGCTGGCTCTGGGCCCAAGGGATGCTTTGGACATGCGGTGGTAACGATATTCTTCTTTTCCTCCCTTTACTTTACTTTTCATTGCCTTTATCTATCACACGTCACTTACAGACACAAAATAATAAAGTTTTTACTGTTTAACTGAAGCTAACCCCTTTTGGTTTGGTCACCTTAATTTTGCACTTAGAGATCTCAGCAAAGAACCATCACAAGTCCTTAGTGGACCGTGACACCAATGAAATTTGAAAAAATGTTTAAGGAGAATAAATTTAGGGCTTGTCAATGTGCCTAGCGACAGCTAAAACGTACAGGGATGTCTTTAATTAGAACTATGTCACACACGTATTGTGCCAGTTTAGCTCAGTGATTTAGATCAAAACATAACATCTTCCTCACAGTCGGTGAAAATGAAGAGATAATTGAATCACCAGAGATCTGATGATAAATAAATTGCCTTACGTTTTTATTCAATAAACTATCTGGATAAGTTCCAAATATTTATATGGAAGAGAGCTGTATAGGGGTTTATAGAATAGCTATAGGTGCTAGCACTCTTCTCAAATTCAACACTAGGCAGTTTTGTTTCTATTCAAAGATTTTTAATAAAAATTTGGTTTCATGTGGAGAAAACTGATAAAAATGCATCCAGCCTTATAAAACCTGACTATGACCACATGAAAATTTGCACCAAGGCTTATTTTCAGTCATTGTAAACAGGTTGGCTGCTCATATGACGAAATGTAATGGGTACAGATTTAGGGCCTTCTTTTTATCATTTGAGTGCATGGGGATAATTCCACATTAAGCACATGACCCTGGAATGCATAGCTGAGGAGGGAGGAGTTATTGAATGTTATGTGTCTTGAAATAAACACATATCTTTAAATTAAGATTTTAATAATATCATTCAATAGTAGATATTTTTGCTATAGCAGTTAACACTTTGACTATTTGTAGAAGATGGCATCACTGTTGAAAGGAAGTCTGTGCCGTGTTTAGGGTAGGAGATAGATTTAAAAACTGATGTGAATGCTCCATTCATCCAGTCTGACCTTCAAAAGAACAAATTATTTCTGGGTTTATAGCCAGCAGCACTGATTGAATTGCAACGTTTCAACTATAAAAATCTCCTGTCTTGATTTAAGAGCTGAAAAGGAAAAGAAACTACTATGATCTTTGGTAAATTTTTCTAAGAACTGAGAATCAGAACTTTTCCTTTTTTTTTTTCTTTTTTTTTTTTTTTTATTTATTTAATAAAACCAATTTTTATTTTTATTTATATTTTTTTTTTTTTAATATGTAAGGCAGAAGACCAATTGTTACTCCTATCTAGACCTTCTTTCTTTTCAGTATGTTATTTTCAGCTGTAATAATTTTAAAGAAACATGAGTCAAAGATGAACAGATATAATCAACAATGCAGGAAAAGGTGGCTACCTGAGCTCGGGAATTGCCTGATGAGTTTGTTTAGTTACTTGTCTTTAGAATATTCTTAAAAAGTGTAATAAATCCCTTCTATCTTTGTTGTACATTTTAAAAAATTAGCTTTCTTTTAGAATAGGTTCTGTGTAGTGTAGCTAAAGAAGGACTTTTTCACTTTAAAAACTGTATGAAGCTCAAAATGCCATCTCTAAATAATTGTAATTATTGTAATTGTAATTTTACTAGTCATACTGAATTGTCATTTTTGCAGATTTCAAGAGCTTTTTAAATACTGTGGTTCCTCTATCAGTCCTGGACTTCCTATTAAACTTTTCACTCAGGAATGATTCTTTTGAGAGAAATAAACTCATTAACAATCCTAAGATTTAATCAAGATCTTAATGTTTAAAAAATGTGCATGTCTGACAGGTGCACATTTGTACAGCTTCAACTTTTGTCTGTTGAAGGATGTTAAAATTTTTTCTTTTATTCTGAAATCTTCTGTTGAATTAACAGGATTCCTAGAGATATTTTTTCATATGTGCTTGCATAACTTTTGTTCTTGCTTGTTAAACTATACAGAGTGAGCTAGGTGGCTCTGTTGGCAAGGATTATTTCCCAGACTGTGAATAGTGCTTATATCTCTTCTTTGGATTCTCTACCATTTTTCAACCATCTTTTGAAATTGTGTCTGCTTCCAGAATATTCTTCCAATTCCACTGAGTGAACTGTTCAGTATGTTAGTAGCATGTATTTGCCATATATATCATATGGTACAACTACTTCTCCATTGTTGTTTACTTATGCACCAAAGATCATGCAAATCTTTTTGGGAACAAATTTCATTTGTTGACTTGATCATGTTCAAAACCATGGTTTAATGGGACCCTTATCTTATGTAGGGTAGCTTATGTTCCATTAGACATGGTTATGTCAGAACATTATTAACTTGTTTACTAAATGATGTAGATTGTTCTCTTTGCTGACAACCAATCTTTCCACTATCTGTTAATTTTTTCATGGCTTTTCTTCTTGACCATCAGTCCTTGTAGCTCTCCCTTGTAACACACTTGTTCTGTGACAATTCCATTTTCAAGACATCCTTAGGCCCTATCAGTTGTCTAGATTTCAGCCAAACTTATTGTGATGACTTGTGTCATTCCTCAGTCTTAATTTGATATAGTAAAGTCAGAGATTCTGGGCTGAAGTTTACATATAGGACACCTACTAGCTTCATGTGCCAACAGAAATTAAGCTTAACATGAATAATTGATTCAGGAACTAATAATTTCAGTTAAGGAAAGGTCCTTAAATAGCTTCTTTAGGACTAAGAAATAAATTAAAAAATCACAATTTGCTGGGAGACTTCCAAAAGTAAAAACATATGGAGAATCATTATTTAAAGGAGATATATTTAGTGAGAATCCAAAATGAATGGCCTAATGCTATTGAAATGCGTGGGGTGTAGTGTTTTGTTTTTTTTTTTTTTTACTAATTAGATGGTTTGAAATAGAAACAAATCAATCAAATGTGTAAATTATTCCAAATGGGATGAAGTATTTAAAGATAAGTGCAAGTAAATTATACACAGCTTTTTGGGTTGAACAGCTGTGTATATCTAGGAATAAAAAGTGGAGATTGCACTAATAATACAGGACATAATATTTTGAAAAGCAGATACTCAAGAGAGATCCAGTCTCTTGGTTTGGAAACTAACCTGGGAGAGCAAAATGGTGATTGAGGCTACTATGGGTTAGAGCAGCACTTACACATGAAAAGATCAAATACAAGGATAGAAGAATAATTGTCACTGAGAAAGAGTTTACTGCAGACTGTTTTGCGAATTGAAAGTTGGATGCTGAACTGCATCCTGTATAATGTCACATCATGTGTCATCCCTCTTACCCCAGGACTCTTTACTGTTTCCCGCCTTTTGTTGTTTTGTCTGCACTTGACAAGGCTATAGGAAGATTGAAACAATACGTGCAGCATAAAATACTCAAGAGTGCTGATAATGTAGAAAGAATTGTGAGTGGATCAAGCAAACCCCTCTAACACAGCAGGAAATCTCAATCAACTCAAGAGATTTAATCTGTTCTGTTATCTGAGGGAAGAGTACATGGTGTGATCATGATCTCTGAGTACCTAACCAGGAAGAAGATTTCTGATAGTAGACTTCTTTTAATCTTGCAGTCAGAGGCATGATAAGATATAACAGCTAATAGATAAAGCTGAAAAAATTGACTTTGCAAATAAGAAACTCTCTGGTAACTAACCAATAGAAATAGTAATTTAGGGATGTTTGGGAGTCTTTTACCCTTTCCCAAATTCAAAGGCTTATTAAACATTTGCAATCTCATGGAGCTAATAGTATTATTAAATATACAAATGAAGTAACAGCTCTCTAAAACTTAATGACATTACAGAGCTCTAATGGGTTTTTAATTTAAACATCACTTTTTACTTTGTTTCACAATATACTTCTTATCATCAGTCAAACAGTAAACTTGGGAAGATATTGATCTCACAAACTTTTAGATATGTCTTTTAGCTTATATATAGTTCTAGCAGATATTAATATTCAAACCTTCCTTGAGGAATTAAATTTTAGGTCCTGCTTTCTGCCCTTCAGTGCTTTGTCTCAAAATTCTGTTACAGTTTTCATCCTTCTCCTCAGCCAAAGGGCTCTATTAGGATACCAGTTTTCATCCAACAGAACAGAGGAGTAGGCTGGAATGAACTCAATTAGTGCTGATCATCTGCTGGTAAGATGCCTGCTTTTTTGCTGACCTCAGGAGAATTGTGCCTATACATTCTGGCAATGAATGTTGCACTAAGGTATAACTTAATTTTCTTATTTTTGAAGATCTAACCACTTTAAAACTAGTACACTTTTATTAAGCTGCATTCTATACAATTTCAAAATTTCTCTTTGTAATTTCTCAATAATCCTTCTTTCTAGAGGGATATAATCGAATCACAGAATCATAAAATCATAGAACAATTTGGGTTGGAAAGGACCTCTAAAGGTCATCTAGTCCACCCCCCTGCAATAAGTAGGGACATCTTCCACTAGATCAGGTTGCTCAGAGACCCGCCCAACCTGACTTTAAATGTTTCCAAGGATGGGGCATCTACCACCTCTCTGGGCAACCTGTTCCAGTATTTCACCACCCTCATTGCAAAAAAAATCTTCTTTATATTTAATCTGAATCTACCCTCTTTTAGTTTAAAACCTTTACCCCTTGTCCTATGGCAAAAGACCCCACTAAAAGGTCTGCCCCCATCTTTCTTATAAGCCCCCTTTAAGAACTGGAAGGCTGATAGGAGGTTTCCCCAGAGCCTTCTCTTCTCCAGGCTGAACAACCCCAACTCTCTCAGCCTGTCCTCATATGGGAGATGCTCCAGCCCTCTGATTAATTTTGTGGCTCTCCTCTGGACTCTCTCCAACAGGTCCAGGTCTTTTTTATGTTGGGGGCCCCACATC
>VZTO01010783.1:146-19157 GCA_013400615.1 Syrrhaptes paradoxus
TGGGGCTGGTCCTCTCCCCACCTCCCTTCCTGCAGGGAGGGACTTTGGGGACGTCAGGACACCCCCTCCCATAGGGAGGGAGCCAGCCCAGCGGAGGATGATGCCCACTGGGGGTGAAGACGGTGGGGTGGCCTCACGATGCCCTCCACCCCGCAGGGACGGGGGCTCCGCAGAGGTGTCGGTGACGGTGCCCGATGCCATCACCGAGTGGAAAGCCGGGATGTTCTGCACGTCCCCATTGGGCTTGGGGCTGGCCCCTGCCACCACCCTCACGGCCTTTAAGCCCTTCTTCGTGGAGCTGGCGCTGCCCTACGCCGTGGTCCGCCACGAAACCTTCACCCTCGTGGCCACCGTCTTCAACTACCTGCGGCAGTGCCTGCGGGTGAGCGGGGCTGGGGAGGGGGCCCTGGGGCTGGGGTCCGGGAGGGGATGATGGAGCCGTGGCCGTGGTCCCGCAGGTTCGGATAACATTGGCGGAGTCGGCGGAGCTGGAGGTGTCGGCAAGCGCGGACGAGGTGTACAGTGGTTGCATCTGTGCGGACGAAGCCAGGACCTTCCGATGGGGCGTGCGAGCCACCAGCCTGGGTACGGGGCACCGGGGCTGCGGGGGACCCCTCGGAGGATGGGGTGGGCAGGGAGGATGGTAGCAAATGCAGGGCCACCCGGGAAGCTCTCCTCTGCTCCACTCACCCTCCCCACTGCCTCCCCTCAACCTAGGGACCCCCAACTTGGCCAGCCCTACACAAAGCCCCAGGGATGATGCATCTTGGTGCTGCAGGGTGGGTTGGGGGACTCTGTGGGGGCTGAGTGCCCTGCTTGCATCTGCAGGGGAGGTGAACATCACCGTCAGCACCGAGGCTGTCAGCTCCGAGGAGCTCTGCGGCAATGAGATGCCCGTGGTGCCAGCCCAGGGGCGCGTGGACACCGTGATAAAGCCCTTGCTGGTGCAGGTGAGACGGGTTATGGGGGAGGAAAGCGGGATGGGTTTGGGGACGGGGTGCGGGCAGCCCTTGGGGTGCAGTGGGAGGACAGGGAGCGGGACGGCACCCAGCCCTGAGCTCGGCGTGACCCTGGGGGACATGGCAGGTCCCTTCTCCTGCCCGACTCTGCTGCTGCTTCCCCACAGCCTGGCGGGATCCTGGTGCAGAAGGCGTACAACTCCCTGCTCTGCCAGCAAGGTAGGACCGGCCNCGGGAGCAGGACAGCACCCAGCCCTGAGCTCGGTGTGACCCTGGGGGACATGGTGGGTCCCTTCTCCTGCCCGACTGCTGCTGCTTCCCCACAGCCCGGCGGGATCCTGGTGCAGAAGGCGTACAACTCCCTGCTCTGCCAGCAAGGTAGGACCGGCCAGCGGTGTCCAGCGGGGACGTGGGGCCAGGACCCTTGGCCAGAGGAGCCAAGGACCAGGGTCCATGGGGGCTCCTGGCCAAGATGCCCCAACCCAGCCCTGAGGCCGTGGAGGGTGGGAGCAGGAAGGGGGTGGGTGAGGGTGCCGTGGGGCCAGGCCAGGAGGAGCTGGGCATCCCCGCTGTCGCTGCCCTCCATCCCCGCTGTCGCTGCCCTCCATCCCCACTGTCACTGCCCTCCATCCTCACTGTCACTGCCCTCCATCCCCGCTGTCACTGCCCTCCATCCTCACTGTCACTGCCCTCCATCCCCACAGCCACTGAAGAAATCTTCCTGGAGGTTCCTGCAAACATCTTGGAGGGCTCCCAGAGAGCCCACGTCACTGTCATGGGTAAGGGACAGGCAGGGGACAGGGGACCACCCCGGGCAGGGAGGGTACAGAGGTGGGACCACCCAGAGCTGAGATGGGAGGGAATACTGGGGTCACAGCTGATGATGGTGCTCCTCGTATCCCCCTGGGACAGGTGACATCCTGGGCAACGCTCTGCAGAACCTGGACAGCCTCCTGGCCATGCCCTACGGCTGCGGGGAGCAGAACATGGTCCGATTCGCCCCCAACATCTACATCCAGCAGTACCTGGAGAAGAGCGGGCAGCTGCACCCCGACATCCGCGCCAAGGCTCAGAGCTTCCTGCAGAGTGGTGAGCGTCCCTCGTCCTCTCCCCATGCCACCCTGCCTTGCTGCCAAGTGACACCCCATAACCCCCCTCCCCATTTTCTACCCACACCCCGGGATGGGTCTGGGCTCCACGCTGCCTCTGGGGTCCCCTGGGGATGAAAAAACCATCGTGTGAAGCCCCATCCCTTTCTCCTCCCCGCAGGGTACCAGCGAGAGCTGCTCTACAAACACGACGACGGCTCTTACAGCGCCTTCGGGAAGAGCGATGCCACGGGCAACACCTGGTGAGGGACCGCACGGGGCTGGGGCGGGCTGGGCAGCGGCATCCCTCCGGGGACCGGCCGTGCTGGGGCTCCTCCTGCCACCAGCCCAGCTCTCCCACCCCTCTGCCATCTCTCTGGCTCGTAGGTTGACAGCGTTTGTCCTCAAGTCCTTTGGGCAAGCCCGAGCCTACGTGACCATCGAGGAGCGGCACATCACGGACGCGCTGCGCTGGCTGCAGAAGCAGCAGTGGCCCATGGGCTGCTTCCGCAGCGTGGGGAAGCTCTTCAACAACGCCCTGCAGGTGGGTCGGTGGGGTGGGACATGGGGACATGTGGCTGGATGGGGTCCGGCATGTCACTGGTGTGTGGTCCAGGCAGTGGGGGAGTGCTGGTGGCATGGCTGGACCTGTCTCCCGTTGTCCCCTCTGCAGGGTGGCGTCTCGGATGCGCTCTCGCTGTCGGCTTATGTCACGGCGGCGATGCTGGAGCTGGGGCTGTCCCCAACGGTGAGGATGACCCCATCTTCCCAAAGGGGCTGGTGGGGTGCGGATGGGTGCTGGGACAGGGGATCCATCTGTTCCAGACCGCCTCCCAGCCACACCCGGGTGCAACTGGTCTCACTGGGGTCTCTGAGCGATGCCCACCCCCGTGGGCTAGTTCCTGACTCCTGTCCCATTGCCAGGAGCCCAAGGTGGCCTCAGCCCTGCAGTGCCTGGAGGCTGCGACCACCGAGGACCCCTACACCCAGGCGCTGCTCGCCTACGTCTTCGGGCTGGCGGGACGCAGGGAGCAGCAGCAAGCCCAGCTCCGGAGCCTGGCCCAGCACAGCGTCAGCGCAGGTACCAGCCCGGCCACCTCCTGCCACTGCCACCCTCTGCTTGAGTCACCCCATGCCACCCCCAGCCCTCTGGGATCCTCAGAGCAGGGGGCTGAGCTCTCACCCCCTTTTCTCCCAGGGGGGCAGCTCTACTGGCGGAGGAAGGGGAAGGATGTGTCCCCCTCGGAGCTGTCCTGGGCGGCCGCCGCACCAGCGGAGGTGGAGATGACCGCCTACGTCCTGCTGGCGTACCTCTCCCAGCCCCAAGTGTCCTCTGCTGACCTGGGCATCGCTTCCCAAATCGTCCGCTGGCTCAGCAAACAGCAAAACCCCTACGGGGGCTTCGCCTCCACGCAGGTACCAGCGCTGGGGTCCCCGGGGCTGCTCCGAGCATCCCCTCTCTGTGTCCCCCAGAATTAGTGGTGACACCGGCTCCGTCCTTTCTCCATGCCCAGGACACCGTGGTGGCCCTGCAAGCCCTGGCCAAATACGCCGCCCTGACATACGGCAGCAACGGGGACTTTACGGTGACGGTGACGTCCCCGTCGGGCACCGCGCAGGACTTCGTGCTGCACAACAGCAACCGGCTGGTGCTGCAGCGGGCGGCTCTGCGCGAGCTGCCGGGGACGTTCAGGGTGCGCGCCCGCGGGCAGGGCTGCGCGCTGGTGCAGGTGGGTCCGGCCCCAGGTCCCCGTCCCCGTGCGGTGCCCACGCGGTGGCTCTGACTCTCCTGTGTCACCTCAGCTGACCCTGCGCTATAACGTGCCACCACCTCCGAGCGTGGGGACGTTCGACCTCCACGTGGAGACAGAGCCCAGGGAGTGCACCGGGGATGCCAGCGCCCGCTTCCGCCTCCTCCTCCGGGCACGGTAGGGGCTGGGGCTGCCCCCCGGGTTTGGGGGGGCCAGGAGCAGCCAAGGAGGGAGGGCACACCCCAACCTCACCTGGGGCTCTGCCCTCGCAGGTACACCGGGGACCGTCCAGCCACCAACATGGTTGTCATCGAGGCCAAGCTTCCCTCGGGCTACATCCCGGAGAAGAGTTCCATGGTGGAGGTGAGAAGCCCCCGCTGACCCCAGGACCCCATTTGGGGTACCCCCAGATTCCCCCTGGGGTACCCACCGAGCACCCCGTGCCCATCCTGAGCCATTCCCTGCAGCTGAAGCAGCAGAAGCTGGTGAAGAAGGTGGAGGTGCAGCCCGACCAGGTGACCATTTACCTGGACCAGGTGAGATGGGGCATGGGGACGGGAGCAGAACCCCGCGTGCTGGGACATGGGGACATGTCCCCATCCTGGACGGTTCCACCTCACCCCTGGGCTGTCTCCGCAGCTGACGGAGGAGGAGGAGACCTTCACCTTCACCACCACCCAGGACTTCCCCGTGAGGAACCTCCAGCCGGCCACCGTGACGCTGTACGACTACTACGAGACGGGTGAGCTGGCCAGGGATGTGTCCCTGGGGTGTCTGGACCCGCTGCCACCCCTTGTGACCCTGATAGCTCAGACAGGGTCTGGTTGAGCTCTCGGTTCACACTGATGAGCTTCAGCTTGTTAACGGGAGCGATTCACCCTGAGCCCATCGGTCACCGTCCTTCTTGTTGCAGATGACCGCGTGGACGCTGCCTACAGCGCGCCTTGCAGCTCAGGTAGGGGCTGAGCCTGGTCACCCCCCCCATGGGGACCCTGATGGGGACCCACACACCCTTAAGGACCAACCTGGGCTGAGCTCAGCTCCTGGCCCCCAGGGAGCCCAGCCAGGAGCCCCCAGTTGATCAATGAGGACTCACTGGCCAGAATCGGGCAGGGCTAGAGGTCAGGGAGGACCCAGGGGATGTGGGTTGTGGGGTGCAGAGAGGAGCTGTGCCTCTTTGAGGGGGCTCAGCCCCCCATCAGACGTGGCTGTCCTCCTGTGCCCCCTGCAGCGCTCCCCTCCGTGGGTCTGGGGTCACACAGGGGCTGAGACACAGCTCCCAGGGCTGGAGCTCAGCAGCAGGGACAGGGACAGCCAAGGGTGGCTGGGGGGCAGAGGGGCTCCCCCCACAGCACCCCAATATCTGATTTTGAAGACGCTGATGGTCAGCAGGATAACTCCTAGCACCGCCTGACGCCTAGCTGCTGGCCCCTCCGCTCGCCCTGACTCCCTCAACCACCGAGGACTGGGACGGCCGCTGCTCCCACCCTGGCCATGGCCCCGACCCTCCATGGGGCAGAATGTGGCCCAGAGACGCTCCCAGCACAGCCCGGCTCCCTCTGGCCTCGGTCACATCTCCCCATAGCACAGCTCCCCCCCTCCAGGACCCCCAGCCCCGGGGCTGATGCAGAGATGCCCGACACTGCACTGCCTCTGCTCCCCAAGCCCCTGCCACAGATCTCCGAACAGCCAAGAGGTGGCTTTACGGGGACACCCCTGCGCATCTCCCTCCTGTCACCCCCCGGGACCGTGGGGCAGGTCTGGCCTTTCCCCTCCCCACAGCACTGGGAACAGGACTGAGCCCTCCTCCCTGCTGTCACACCAACTGTCCTGTCCCCAGCAGGTCCCCACCACCACTCACCCCACCTTGGTCTCCCTGAGACCCCCTTCCCTGCCACTAACATGGTGCCACTGTCACCAAGAGGGACCTGGGGACACCCCCACAATCTCATCACAACAGTTTCAGACACTTGTTGACGAAGCCCCTGCCCTGGGTCTAAATAAATTTTGCTCAAAGGCATCTTTTCTCTCGTTCATTCTTTTCCTGAACTGGCCGGGTCCCACACCCCCAGGGGCACAGAGGGGTGGCGGGGAGGGGGGGCTGCAGGGGACAGCGCTGGCTGGGACAGGGAGGGTGGGTGTCAGGCTGGCTGGGTGCTGGGTGAGTCAGTCGCTGTCGAGCCGCTTTGCCAGAGCTAAAATGAGACAGGTGGGCTCCCTGAGGAGGTAGTTCCCCATTCTCTTTCCCTAAGAGTTATTTGAAATCTGAAACAATGTTTTTACGTAAAATATTTCCACTGTCCCTATGAGGATTATCATACCTTTTAGTGAAAAGTATGTCTTTCTCTACTATGTCATCACCTTTTCAAATTTTACTTTTGGTTAGAACAAAATAGAAAATCCAATGTATTGCTTTAAAAGAGGGAGGCAGTCAGGAAAATGTTTCTACTGACGCAATCCAAGGAGAGGAGAAGAATCTACTACAGTTGCTCATGCTGGCAGCTTTGAGAGGATTCAGAAAAAGCTATTTGTTAATGGGACAGATACTTTGTCAGGAGAGCAGATGATTTGTAATTGTTCTCCTAGCACCGCTGGCAGAGGTGTGCAGCCCCATCCACCCTCCGCTCCTCTCCACCGAACAGCGCACGAAGGGACCTGGCAGCTCCCGGTGCCGGTCCATCACCTCCTCGGGACACAGGGAACAGCCCAGGGATCCTCAGCTCAGGGTTTAATTCTGCTGGGACCGAGGAGCTGCTCTGTGCAGACCACTGACATCCCTCAGGGCTCAGCACTCACTGTCCGACTTCAGTGACAAATGTGTCCCCCTGAGCCTCTCTGGGGACAGCGAGGGCTGCCATGGATGCTCGTGCCATCTTCAGAGAGCAAGTGTCCCAGTCGCACCGGCAATGAGACCTGGAGATGCGGCCGCACTGTGAGCACGGGAAGGGGCTNGGGTGAAGGCTTGTGCCATCCTCAGAGCAAGTGTCCCAGTCGCACCGGCAATGAGACCTGGAGATGCGGCCGCACTGTGAGCACGGGAAGGGGCTGATGATACAGCGCTGGGGCCAAATAAACCCTCCCTGTGCCACCGGGGGACAGGAGGCAATGTCACATCAAGGCACGGACGAAGAGGAAGGTGTAGTTAAGTCACAGCCCTGTCCCCACGCTGGAGGAGAGCGGCAGGGTGAGGCCACGGTGCGGAGACAGGAGCCAGCCCAGCCCCGTGCCCCAAGCCGTGTCCCTCGCTGAGGATGGACCCGGTCTCACGTCACTTATGGTGTTTTTTCTTCTGTTCTTTACGTTTCTGAGCCCTCACATCCTTCTTCAGGCGGCTGTCAACAACCTTGAACTGACCCTTGACGCCGGGAGGACGGCGCACCCGGGGTCCGACGCCTTTCTTAGCCACCAAGTAGGTGACGTGCCGCTTCTCCTTGGCCAGCCCAGCCTTCTTGTAGATGCTGCGGGAGAAGGGGACAAGGTGAGACCGAGACCCCGGCACCCCGTCCTCGCTCCAGCCTTTTGCCTTTGGGACACATCCAAAGACAACATCGTGTCCCCGCAGGGTCCCTTTCTTGCTCTCCCAACCCTCAGCCTACACCCGGATCCAGCCCAGCCTTTGCCAGCCCTGCTGGGTGACACGCAGGAGCTGTCCCCATGCTGTGGCTGTGGGGACAGGGCACCAGCCCAGCACAACACGAAGGATCTGGGTCCCAGCTTCGTCACTCACCGTCGCAGCTGAGCCACCTTCTCCCTCTCCGAGATATCCACGGTGCTCACCACGGCCTCTGCTTTCTTCTTCATCTGCTCCATCTTCTTCAGCATCTGTGGGGACAGCGAGGGTGAGGGACGAGGGGGATCGGAGGTGGGACGGAGCACCCGGGAGAGGGAACGGAGTGACAGCCCCACTCACCCGCCGCTTCTTGCGGGCCTTGGCCTCTGCCACCTTCTTGATGGGGCGGGCGTTGATTTCACGCCAGCGCTGCCGATACGCTTCGACCGTCTGCCGGTCCACGGGTATCTGCTTGCACCGGTGCCGCTTCTCCTCCTCCGTGAACCACTCCGGCAGCTCTCCCTCATCCTCGTTGAAGGAATACCTGAGAGCGGGGAGGCTCGGGTGAGCGGCAGACGGGGTCCCCACACCAATATATCTGCCACCCCCCATGGTATCTCTCGTGGTGGGAGACCCGACGCCGCTCCTCCTCCAGCACCCACAGCAGCAATCACCTGTTGAAGGAGTCGTCAATCAGGTCCCGCCTGGCCTTTTTGGAGGTGGCGATGACAGAACCCAGCGCCAGGCCCTCAGCGTCCAGGACACGGGCTCTTTTCACTGCAGCATATGGAGAAATTAACGCTCAGCCTATCTGCCAGCAGCCCCAGACCCAGGAGCAGCAAGCAGCCCTGCCAGCCCAGATCAGCACCGTCTGACCCTGCCTCCTGTCCCTGAAGAGGGACTCAGGTGGCATCACCGGGTGCACAGGGGTCCCGACAGCACCCCCGCACTCACCCGGGTTCTCAATGGGCACCACCTCGAAGCCACACGGCTCCACACGGCCCCGCGTCCTCCCCACCGGTGCCAGTGGCCTGCGGAGAGGAGAGTGGTCAGGGCTGGGGTCCTCAGCTCCCCGCTCTGCAGGGCTGTGGAGCTGGGGGAGAACACACCCCCCTCTCGGTCCTCACTTCTCATCGTCGCTGCTGCTGTCGTCATCACTGCTCTGCTCATCCTGCGCTTTACCAGTGTCTGGTCCCGAGTCTGAGGCAGGTGGGGGCTCAGCTGGAGCTTCCTCCTCGGGAATCTGCTTCTTCTGCCCTTTCCTGGTGGCTTTGTCTGGGGAACAGGAGCCACCAGGTGAGAAAGGGTTGGGGCAGACCCCCCCCAGAGATCTTTCCTCTAGACACGCAGCTCATTAATGCTACACTAATGCCAGCTCGTTAACTGTGTAACGATACAGGCTGGGAACAACCTCTGGAGATCTCTGGTCCTGCTCAGAGCAGCATCGCCCTCACGGTTTGATCCAGTGCCCCAGACTGGGCCGTGGGGCTGTCCCACTGTGACCCCCCGGTGACACTCCCCCCCCACTAACCTCTCTGAGCCTCACGCTGTCTCTCAGCCAACATCTGCGACTGCCCCAGCTCCAGGTCCTCATCCGCATCGTCCTCGATGCCGGCAAAGGCGTCCTGGGGATGGGGAATGGCGGGTCAGGGGACACAGGACAGACCTGGGGACCTGCCGGGGCCGATGCTGCCCTGTCACTTCTGGCCCATCTCTGACTCACCTTCCCGAACCAGAGGCTGGTCTGCCGTTCCTCCAGCACCGACTTCTCCTCCAGGGGTACCAGCAAGGGATTCTCTCCTTCCTCTTCTTCCTCCTTCTCTTCCTTCCGTTTAACCTTCCCCCTGAGACAGGCAGCAGCAGGATCAGTGCTCCCCAGCCAGGACAGGGTGTGCCCACTGCCGGAGTCGGGAGCTGCCCCAAAAGAAGCCCCCGGCCCAGGGAGGCCTCTCCCAGCTCTCACCCCTTCGCACGCTGCTCTCGCCTCTCCCGCTCCAGCTGGCGCTGACGGGCCTCTATCTCAAGCAGCTCCTCTGGGTCCAAATCACTGGCCAGGGACACATCATCCTCTTCCTCGTGATCCGAGACATAAATGTCATCGTCCCCTGGTCCCATCTCCAGAAGGGCATCTGCTGACGCCATGTCCCCACGGGCCACTTCGTTCAGCAGCTGCAATGCAAATGAGACCGGAGTCACAAGCTGCCGTCTGTCACCTGTGGGCCTGCCACTGTCCCAGCCCTGATGGCACTGGGAGCCTGGCCTCCCCCTGCCCCACACACCGGGGTCTTGTGGATAGTCCGGAGGGAGAACATGCTGGTGTCATTGTCATCGGCGATGGAGACACCAGGGAGGTCCATCTTCAGCTCCACACGTTCACGCTGCTTCCGCTGTTCCTTCAGAATTTTCTTTTTCTTTCTAGAGGAGGCAAAGGAATGAGGCCACACTGCCCCCCGCCCCCATCCCAGTGGCTCTTCCACGGCCACATCGGTGCCAGATCTCCCCCAGGACTGGGGATCCAGCAGCACCATCATCACCCTGGGAGGGGTTCCCAACCCTGAGGACCCCAGACCCACAAACCCCATCCGCTGCCCACGGAGGGACAGGCTCTGACACAGCCACCCTCTGTCCCCATGGCTGGAGCCCCCCTGTGCCCTGTCACCCCGCTGCTCCCCCATCTCTCCTCATCTGAGACATTTTCACCTCTTTAACTCCGCCAGCTCCTTGGCCTTCATCTCCGCCAACGCCTGCTCTACCTCCTCTTCTTCCTCTTTCACTACCTCATCAGCTGGGGCTTTTGGCAACGTCTTCTTCTCCTTTTTCTCATCCTCCTCTTTACCCTCCTCCTCCTCACCGGAGCTCAGGCTGCCAAAAGGAAAGACCTCAGACCATTTCTCCCCAGGGCAGACCCACCCCAGCACATCGGTGCTCTGCGGCAGCCCCGTTATCCCTACTTGATATCCAGCTCCTTCGCTTGCTCTTTCAGTTTTTTGGCCAAGAAACGCCGCAACTTCGTCCTCCAGTTCAGCAGGGCTCTGCGTGGGAGGGCAGAGCGTTAGAGATCCCCGCCAGACTGGGCAGAACACCCTGTCCCAGTCCCCCCCAGTACCTCAGCTCTTTGCGCCCCAGCACACGGATGTCCTTGCAGCACTGACGCAGCTCCTCCGTGGTGGAACTGTGATTCTCCAGCTCACCGTCTCCCAGGGTGATCTGCGTAGAGCAGAGGGAAATTAATTAAGCACGTAGGTTAAATCCCTTTCTTTTGGAAGAATAACGAACTTATAAAATACAGGGACAACGACTGGCTAAACTCTTGCCCTGCCTCCCCTCCGCAGAAACACAAACAGCGCCATTGCTGGGGCACCCAACTCCTTCTTTTCATTTCCCTGGGGACATCTCTGGGGCCACCAAGGTCCCCCTCGCTTCAGGCACTCACCTCGTTGGCCTTGGAGAGGAAGTCCACAGGGTTGGGAGCCTTGAGGAAGTCCATGAGGGTGAAGCGGTGGTAGAGGGTCATGTCGCCATCCGCGTAGCCTTCTGCCTACGGGAGGAAGGAGCTGTGTGAGTCGTGGCAGGGCACAAAAGTAGCTTCAACCGTCCCCAAAAGATGAATTATTTAACTCCTGTCTTGCTGTGGTGTCCACCTTAACGTGCCCACGTGACTTAGGAATGAGCGCAGGTCACTGGCTCCAAGATGTCACACGGTCCCACCTCGGACACAGAGAGGTGACAGTGACACAGGTCTGTGAAGCTCCACGCCCAGCTGAGGCCACTTGACGTGGCCTTTAGTGTCCTGTGTCCCAAAGACACCTCACAGAGACACAAACCCAGTGGCCAGCCATCACAGGGAGGGTTTTACTGATCCATCCCCAGCCTCACAACTTTTTCACTGCTTCCCCATCACTGCGCTGCCTTCCTAAGGCTGCAAACCTCCCCACAACTGGCTCTTCCAGCACTTCACATCCCCAGATCTTTCATTTTCCTGCAGAACTTTGCTTATTACAATCTCTCTAGCCCCCAATCCTCGCCTCCTCAGTGTGTGTTTGGCCTTGCTGCTCAGCAAAGCAAGCTCATACCTTTGGCTTCTTTTTGCTGACCAGCTCGCTAACAGATTTAGCCTGAACCTCCACATCCTTGAAGGCATATTTTGGGTCAAAGAACTTGCTGTCGATTTTGTCTGGAGCCTGATAACCTGGGATGAAGGAATCAGAGACATCAGCAGGCTTTTCCCAGCCCCATCCCAGCGGCTGCAGATTCCCCCGGCCGCTCACCCTGGCACACCACGAAGATCTCAGCAGACTCATTGCGGGAGGCTTGGGGCTTGGTGGCCTGGACCTTGCTGAAGAACTGCTGGAAGATCCAGAGGAGCGGCTGGTAGTCCCGGGAACGAAAAACCTTGGTGATGAACCAGCCGCCTTTGCAGAGGAACTCACAGGCCAGTTTCAGGGCCATGAGGGTCAGGTTAGCTGGAGCAGGGGAGAAGGACAGTCAGCAGTTGTCACTGTCCCCATCACCCATCTCACACCACTGCTACCAGCCCTGCCGGGGTGTATGAGATGTTCCTGCCGCCCTCGTAGCCCCCAGACCGTGCCAGGCCACTTGCCAGCCCCAGGAGGGCCCCACCTTGGGAGTAGGCGTCATGCACCCAGCTGGCTCCCACGTTGGGTGCTCCGTCGTTCAGCACCACGTCCACCTTCCACGTCTGCAGCTCCTTGCGCAGGGCCTGGGGAACGGGGACACGTGTTTGTCCCGCTAACCCCTTGGCAAGGACCAACAGACAGCACCCCCCTGCCCACGTCAGCTCTGCTCAGCCCCCTGCCCCGTCCTACCCCTGAGCAAGCCCCAGCTGAGCTGGTGGGGTGAAGCCCACCCCCGTCGCAGACGGACCCGCTGAGACCCAGACTGGCATGTGACACCCGAGGAAGGGGAGACAGGCTCTCACCTGGCGGCACTTCTCAGTGGTGATGTCCTCCTGCAGCGTCACCACGTTGGGAATAGGTTTGATGGGGACCAAGTCCACCCCTGGTGTAAAAAAAAATCTATAAACACCTCAGCTCCCCCAGACTGGACTCCAGCATATCCCAGGCGCCTTCCTGTCCTGGGTTCAGCTGAGACAGAGTTCACTTGCTTCATAACAGCCAGCAAGAGGCTATGTTTGGGTTTGTGCTCAGAAGAAAGCTGGTAACAGTGATGTTTAAGCAGCTGCCAAGGTCTTTCAGCTTCTCTGGCTGTCTGCAAACAGGAGAAGCTGGGAGGGAGCACAGCCCCAGTGACCAGCCCAGGATTTGATCTTAGGTTCGGGACTGAGACCCAGAGTGGCCAATAATCTATCCCATAACACACACGTCATGCCCAGGATAGAGGTGAGGACCCTCCGGAAGATCGTCCCTTTTGGTTCTGGATCTCTTTTGTCTGGGTCATCTCGCTCCAGGCAGTCCCTCTCCCAAAGCCTTCCCCCCCCTTCACCCCAGTCAGCTCTCGGACTGTTCTCTCCATTCCATGAGTGCGGTTTCAGGACTCTCCCAGCTCCGAGATCATTAGCCGGGAACAGGCTGAGCCTTGGTCATCGGGTGGGGGGCAGTGTCACTGTGTGTCACTCATTTGTATACAGAATTATTTCCAATATTATTGTAGTTCCGTTATTAAATTATTCTTATCTTAACCCAATACTTCATTTTTCCCTTTACCCCTTTAATTCTCTCCCCTATACTCGGGACGGGGGGGAACTGCATGAGTGGGTGTGTGGTTTGTCCCCCCGCCCTCTCCTCCTACCAGGATCCCCAAATCCACAATTCCCTTCCTTTGGCCTCAGCCAGGGACTGCAGCAGAGGTCCCTGTCCCCAGCCCACCCCTTACCCACCACTCACCAATGATCAAACTGGAAACCGGCATGAATTTGGAAGCCACTTGCAACCTGGAAACAACAGAAAGGATCAGAGCTACAGCAGGATCCCAGGAGAACCCCCAGCCTTGAACTGCGCTGCCCAGGTGCTCGGGATCAGCTTTGGCATCAAGGCCAGAGACTGAGACGAGCCACCACGCCACAAAACACAAAAAACCGCTTCACCACGAGGTCCCAGAGCAGCTGGTGGCACTGTGCTGGGACTCGGGGCCACTACTCACCACCCGCCGGGGGCCGCACACAGGTCCAGCAGCGCCCGGGCCTTCTGCAGGAACTGGAACTTCCGATTGAGCTGGAGAAGCTTGAAGGAGGAGCGGGAGCGGAAGCCTGCGGGAGGGAGAGCCGGGGGTTACGGGGTGTGGGGGCTGCAGCCCCCCCGCCCCACAGCGAGCCGTCGGACCCCTCACCCGTCTCCTTGGCCAGGTGGTAGAACTTGTCCCTCCGGGTCTTCCCCAATTTGCTTTTCTTGCTCATGGTGGCGGCGGAGGGGCCTGTCCGCGGGGTCGGGACCTGCTGTCAGCCACCAGCACGGACCTGAGGGAAACACAGGGGGTGAGCTCGGGGCAGAGGCGGGGGGCACGGCCCGGGGTCCCCCCATGGCCTCCCCAAGAGAACCCCCGCGTCCCCTCGGTGCTCCCCCGCTGCCCCAGCCCATCCCAGCCCTCCTAGGGCCTACCCCGACCCCCGCGGCCCCTCAGGGCCCACCCCGAGGCCTCCCGGCAGGCCCCCCCTCCCCAGGCCTCACACACACACGGTGCCGGTGCCGGTGCCGCCGCGTGCCCACACCACCTTCCCGGCGTGCCCCGCGCCAGCCGCCCGGCTTCCGCTTCCGCTCGCTCTCGCCGCCATCTTGGGAGTGGCGTGTCGTCGCCGCCGCGGCCAGGGGGGGCCTAGGGCGGGAGGGAGAACGGTAACCATAACGAGTCCACTCACAGTCGCATCCAAAGCCGGTACGTGCGCCTCCGGTGCTTCACGGTACCGAGAGATCAGTTCTGACCGCACCAAGATGGCGGCGAGGCCACGACTCGCTGGAGCCCCGCTCACGCATGCGCACTGCACCCCCGCGGCGCCACACTGCGCATGCGCTCTCCGTGAGGAGTGTCCGGTCCCTGCGGCGGCGCTGCGGTGAGAGGAAGTGACGCCATCACGCCCGGCGCGCGGGGGGCCGTGCAGCGGAAGGAGGACGGCGGCCATCTCTAGTGCCGGCAGCGGCGGGGCCGCGGCCCGATGCCGGCGGAGAAGATGGCGGTGGACGGGCCCGAGCAGGTGCGGCCGGGCCGGGCCGGGCTGGGCTGGAGCGGGGCGCGGACGCCGGCCGAGGGGGGTTGCTCGGGTGGTGCCGCGGGGCTCTGTTGGGGCCGGATCTGGTCGGGGCCTGGCGGGCGCCGTGACTCGGCGGGTCTCGCCTCAGCCTCCCTGAGGGGCCGGGGGCCGCCGGGGGCCTGGGACCTCGGACGAGGATCCGGGAGGGGGAAAGGGGCCGGTGGGTGGGGATGGGGAGACTCGCCGGGGAATGGGAGCTCGGGGGCTGTTGAGGGGGACCGGCCCGGGGAGACAGGAGGTGGGTGGGAGGGGAAGGGGAGACCCCGGAGCTCAGCCGGGGCGGTCGGAGGGGGAAGTGGGGACCGGTGCGGAGTCTGGGTGAGGGGAGAGGTGGTTTGGGAGGCTCGAGGTGGAATGGGTGCGCTTTGGGGCGGTGGTGCTGAGCTCTGCTCTCTCCCAGATGGAGATGGATGACGGGAAAGGCGGCACAGGGCTCCGGCAGTACTACCTGTCCAAGATCGAGGAGCTGCAGGTGAGCCGGTCCTGGCTGCCGGGGAGGTGCCCAGCCTGCCCCAGAACGGCATCGCCGTGGTTCCAGCCAGGGCTTTGTGGCTGTGGCCCTGTGCCTGCCTTTACCTCGAGAGCACCCGCAGGTTTTCCCGCGCTGCAGGTGCCCTGTTCTGGACGCAGCGCTGCCCCAGGGTGGTGTCTACAAGCAGGACCCAGCCTCTGGGTAGTGGGGATGTACGAGATGAGTCTCAGTCCTCCGAGCTGACAGCACTGCTGTGTGTGTGGGAGGTTTTGCCCAGCCCTTGGCAGCGGGGTTTGGCCCCCTCTGGGTCCCTGTTTCATGGTGCTGGTGCCCACACTGGGTTTGATGTGAGCGCTGGGAGGGACGCTGAGGGCTCAGCAAAGCTTTTCTCCCAACAGCTCATCGTGAACGAGAAGAGCCAGAACCTGCGGCGCCTGCAAGCGCAGAGAAACGAGTTGAATGCTAAGGGTACGGCTCGGCTCCTCTCATCTTCCTCCCCTGGGGTTCTGGGGCTGGTCCTGCCTGCTGGGCTGGTGGCTCCTGGCCCAGTTGCTAGCCACTGTGGCAACTGCTAGCCCTCTGTCATGGGCTGAGGGTCCGGGCACGAGTGCCTGGTGCTGATGTCTCCCTCTCTGCAGTGCGCCTGCTGCGGGAGGAGCTGCAGCTGCTGCAGGAGCAGGGCTCCTACGTGGGAGAAGTGGTGAGAGCCATGGACAAGAAGAAAGTTCTGGTCAAGGTACGAGGCTGAGCTGTCCCGAGGGCGACCGGGGCTGGGACAGAGCAGGGGGGAGCGGGGTGAGGTCCCACGAACCCTCCCGTGACCCCGTGGAGGCTGGAGCAAATTTGGGCCCCAGCTCTGCAGGGGTGTAGCAGCTAAAAGACATGAAGCAAGAGCTCTTGCTCCAGAGGAGCTCATTGCAGCGGCACTCCTGGGCCCACACCAGCCCTGGGCTCGTGGGAGGCAGCTGGCTTAGGGCTTTGTAGGGGCAGGAGGGGCTGCAGGGTGTTTGGGGGCAGCTGAATTCTCTGTCTCCTTCCCTCCGAGCAGCCAGTGTGAATATCGGGCACGTGACAGGGGACTTCTCAAATAACTCACGGTGACAACTGCTGCCTTCCAGGTGCACCCAGAAGGGAAGTTTGTGGTGGACGTGGACAAGAACATTGATATTAACGACGTGAGTGTCCTGGGGCCGTGGGAGGGGATGTGATCGCTCTCCCCGGGCAGCCTGGCGCTGCCTGCCCCCTCCTCTGCCGCGGGGGTGCTGAGCTCCCCTCTGCTTTTGCCGCAGGTGACCCCAAACTGCCGCGTGGCCCTGCGCAACGACAGCTACACGCTGCACAAGATCCTGCCCAACAAAGTGGATCCTCTCGTGTCCCTCATGATGGTGGAGAAGGTTCCCGATTCCACTTACGAGATGATCGGGGGCCTGGACAAGCAGATAAAGGAGATCAAGGAGGTGATCGAGCTGCCGGTCAAGCACCCTGAGCTCTTCGAGGCGCTGGGGATCGCCCAGCCCAAGGCAAGTGCAGCTGTGGTGGGTCTGTGGTGGGGGTCAGCGTTCGGGGGTTCTGCGGTGTCACTGTGATATTGCTTCTGTCCCTCCTGGGGGGAGGGACAGAACGTATTGTCCCCAACCCTGTCTGGGGATGATTCCTCCTCCGTGTGGGCGTGGGGCTCCCTGTGCGGGCAGGGACGGGGGTGCTGAGCTCTCCCCGTGGCCGTTGCAGGGTGTGCTGCTCTACGGACCCCCCGGCACGGGCAAGACCTTGCTGGCCAGGGCTGTGGCCCACCACACCGACTGTACCTTCATCCGCGTCTCGGGCTCCGAGCTGGTGCAGAAGTTCATCGGCGAAGGTAAAAGGACGCGGGGGGAAATGGCCGCTTGCGCCCACGCGAGCTGCAGCCCCCGTGCTGGGTGGCCTCGGGACTGGCCTCTGGCAAGGTGGCCAGGGCAGGCACAAGCCCTGTGGCCGCGCTGGTGCCAGGTCTCAGCTCTCGCTGCTCCCCGCAGGCGCCCGCATGGTGCGGGAGCTGTTCGTGATGGCCCGGGAACACGCCCCCTCCATCATCTTCATGGATGAGATCGATTCCATCGGCTCCTCCCGCCTGGAGGGGGGCTCAGGCGGGGACAGCGAGGTGCAGCGCACGATGCTGGAGCTCCTCAACCAGCTCGATGGCTTTGAAGCCACCAAGAACATCAAGGTAGGACGGTGTCGTCCCTGCTGGGGGCTGGGGCAGTGTCCTGCTGGCCCTGTGGTGGCAGCGGGGGGGCCCGGAGCGGTGACAGTTGTCCTCCCCGTGCAGGTGATCATGGCCACCAACCGCATCGACATCCTGGACTCGGCTCTGCTGCGCCCTGGCCGCATCGACAGGAAAATCGAGTTCCCTCCTCCCAACGAGGAGGTAAGTGGGGTGCCCCACGGCCAGCCCCAGCCCTCCCTCGGTCCCATGCTGTCCTGGCCCTCTCTCTGGGGACAACACATTGTCCCCAACCCTGTCTGGGGATGATTCCTGCACTCCCAACCCTCGATTTGCTGCTGCTCTCCTCCAGGCCCGCCTGGACATCCTCAAGATCCACTCCCGGAAAATGAACCTGACGCGGGGCATCAACCTGCGGAAGATCGCGGAGCTGATGCCGGGGGCGTCGGGCGCAGAGGTGAAGGTGAGCCGGGGGGGAACCGTGGTGGCACCGGGGGTGACAGAAGAGGGGAGCAGCGGGTGACGTCCCTGTCCCTCGCAGGGGGTGTGCACAGAGGCTGGGATGTACGCGCTGAGGGAGAGGCGGGTGCACGTCACGCAGGAAGACTTTGAAATGGCTGTTGCCAAGGTAAGCGCTGTGGGGGGGTGAAATGGGGGGTGCTGGGGGGGTTCCTTGTCCTGGGCAGCGTCTGCCAGGACCTGGGAGCTGCAAAGCTGGAGGAGGGTCAGTTCTGGGGACAAAAACCAGCATTAAATTGTCCCCAGGGGAGGGGACCTTCCTGGGGTCTGGCAGGAGCTGGAGGCTGCACTGCCTCCCCCGAAGCTTGGTTTTGGGGGGCTCTTAGCACCCAAATGGGGGGGTTAAATGGTCCCAACTGTCTCCTCCTCCCTGCCCAGGTAATGCAGAAGGACAGCGAGAAGAACATGTCCATCAAGAAGCTGTGGAAGTAACGGTGAGGGGGGGGCTGCTGCTGGGGCCGTGATTAATAAAGTGCTGCTCCAGCAACACCTGTGCACTGATTGGGGGGGTGAGGCGGGGGGGCTGCAGGACTCCAGCACACACACACACACACACACAGAGTTGGTGCTAACTGGTTTTATTAGAAAATATCCAAAATAGACAAAAAAAACGGTTACACAAGAGGCAGAGCAGGCACCCCTGAGCCAGACACCCTGGGACCATGTAAACACCCCCCTCCCCTCTGCCTGCGAGCCCCCCAGGGGGGCAGAGACGCTCCGGCCCCATCCCGAGGAGCGTGCGGGCAGGGGGCCAGCGGGGTTAAGGCACTTCAGCGGGTCCGGTGGGTGGTGGCACCGTCCCCTCGGCCCCAGCGCTGTGGTCCCCTCGCTCCCCAGTTCTCTCCAGTTGTTGGAGACCCGCTGATGTGCGGTGCCCCTGTGACCCCGCTGCCCGCAGGCTCCTGGGGACAACTATCCCCACTCCCCCCCCCCCAAAACCTCGTATAGCTTCACGAGTTGAAGTCACTAATTATGTAAAACAGCAGGGGCGTTGGGGGGAGGAGTAATTAACTGATTGTCAAAAACTTAATGCTAAAAAACTCGGTTACGTATAAAAAAGAAGAGCTCGGGCCGCGCCAGCCCTCCGAGAACACCGCGAACCACTGCATAGATTGAGGCGATGAGTGCAGGAAGAGGAACTCAATATATTAATCAAATACAAACCCACTGTACAAAACGCTTCCTTTTTTTTTTTTTTATAAAACCTGTTCACAAAAATAGTGCAAAACGTCGGGCACCAGCGGGAAGGG